>PNEQ01054450.1:111639-141095 GCA_003012365.1 Medauroidea extradentata
TATATATATATATATATATATATATATATATATATATATATATATATATATATATATATATATATATATATTATTTCCTCTTTCGAGGGGTTTGTATTTTCACGCAGCGGACTGATCCGAAGACTTTCCCGCTTCGGCCTCCCATCATGCGGGGAGTCAGGATACGCCCGACCACCGCATTGTCCTCAAGCTAACAGTTAGTTGGAACTGTCAAACCCCTTGACAGAACGCTAAACTGCGCCTCGGGACAACTAGGCTACCAAAGAGGTTTCAGGTGCTGCCATGAGAGCTTCAGGCCACCCATCTGAAGATCATACCTGCTTTGCTGTTCCCCGGCTGAGATCTCTTGCTCAGTCACCTCTTGGTTTGAATCGGGGCGCTACCCATATCCCTAACAGACTCACCGGGCCTGCTCCCGGGCACTTATGCCACCAACTCGCCGACTCATCTCAAAGGAGGGGTCCTCTCCGAGTCTGCCCAGCATACGGGCAACCACCACCACTACGAATCCGACCCTTGACTGGTCATGGGAAAAAAACCACTCCATGGAGCCAACCCAATCGCCCGTAGTGCTGCCTATTTTTTCCGCTCTACGAGTCTTTGACCTGGCCGGCCGTCGCTAAATGGACGAGAGAGGTATGCCTTATTATCAGCATACCTACCGGGGAAAATTCCCTTACAACCCAAAGGGTCCGGTTTCCCTCAAAAAACTCCAGCCAGACGTCAGTTGTCAAACCATTACCATTGTCTGAATTTCTTCACATTGAAATTGGACCTTTGGGTCTCTCAGCATGAGCGCTAGGTAGTCTAACGCCCCGCCTAGTAGAGTCGCCTGGGTACCATCTGTCGGAGACTCTATCAAGGCAGATACCCCTTTCCTGGCCTCGGGAAGGCCAGAATGTACAGGGTCCGCACGCCATTGCCTGCATCGGTTCTAAGATCCTGGGCGCCACGAAGAGGCTGCAGGTTAACTTGGAAGTGAGAGGTTATCAAGCTGAGGGATCACGGAAGCCAAGGCTAGAGGCTGAGGAACCCATCTCAGCTTGTTACCCACCTGCACTCACGAGTCCCAGGGCAACATCAACTTCCCTGAGATGTTGGCCGGGATTAATTCCTTCGGATACTAGAGCGTGGAACTGCTCCGACCGACACCTCAAACAGGAAGACGTCCTATCGGCCCGCTTGCACGGGCGGGGCCAACCCTTAACCACCACCTCGTAGTCTAACACGAATGACCGCAAAAGCGAATGAATGTTGTTCAACTATCGTTAATAACGAGCAATTTGCTCCGTTAATTGCAAATTCACAATCTTCGCCATGTCAGGTTTACTTCTCCAGTGATAGTCAAACATTCAGTAACAACCAATTAATGATTAACTATCGGCAATGTTCAGATATATCAAGAAGAGCCACAAGCGTTCAGCAGAAGAAGAGAAGTACTCATTTCGATCAAGTCAAATAACAAAACATGAAGTAGCATTGTGCAGTGTCATTTAATAGAAAAATCTGCTTCCATAAGGGTTACATAAAATACAAAAGGTTTAGATATTATCTGATATGTCTGCACATGGCTATAGCGCAGGCGTCCAAGAACAACGCTGAAACCAAAATGATATTAATAATTATAATGATAATAATAAATCGTTGGTCATTGAAGTCGGCGTCTTACCCATAAGAAGGTTAGTAAATAAAACTTCGGGTGTCTAGGGGTTTTTTGTAGACGTGCTGTTACAATCTTCTTTATATATTTTAAAACAATTATTCACGAGAGTTTTTGTTATGTCATCTGCAAGAAATAAAACAAAATAATACTTCACTAACTCTATTTACATGTAACCAAACAATGACAATTTTCACAGCACAGTGCCTTTAAGTATCCTATACCGCAAGTGCTATATGAAGCGTTTGAGTTACGGAAATAGGCAGACGATAAGGGCTATACTGGCTCGTGCGACAACAACCATGTCACAGCCTTCATGCGCGGGTGCGAAAACAGTGTGCAGTGTTTTGGTTGTTGGCTTCTTCCTATGGGAAATAACCGGTCACCGTACGTACATTTTATTTGCAGGAAGTGCGCGGTCGGTATTTTACACATGACAGTCTGAAAAATTAGATTTTAGCAAGGCCGTAGAAGAACAGGTCTGGACACTCGCCTGGAAACTTGACCCCCTTGTTGTCTGGCTGCAGTTCACCAAGTTACCGATAGTGTTGTGAGTATTTGGCGCTGCAATCAGGGCGATCGGGTGCAAACTCAGCCCACTTACCTCCCACATTTTTCTAGTGTTTATGTTATAAAGATAAACAATTTATCAAAAAAGGTTTTTTTTTTTTTTTTTTTTTTTTTTTTAGTTTCTTAAATACTTCCTTTGCTCACAAATCTAAAGCATGGCTCCAGCAATATTTATTTACATTATAATAAAAAAACACTGGGAAAACGTGGGTGGAGTTTGAGCTCGACCGGCCTGATTGAAGCGCCAAAGACGCACAACACTCTCGGTAACTTGGTGAACTGCAGCCAAACAACAAGGGGGTCAAGCAAAATACATTGGTAGATAGGCAAGTGTCCAGATCTGTTCTTCTACGACCGTGGTTTTTAACAACTTTGAAGTGCCATGAAATCATGTTTCTAAGGACGACATAAATAAAACAAAATTAGAGAAGCTTAGTCTTTGTGGTGTTTTATTTTCGTATGAAAAAACACCGAGGCCACGCTTAATACTTTTTTTTTTTTTTTTTAACTTTCTCCTTGCGCGCTTCAACATTGTACTGTATATGCGCCAGCTACATAGGGCTCTCTTAATATCGAAATTTTCTGAAAGCGGGAGCATATATTACAGTGGGTATATTTGACATAACTGAGAAAGGCCGGGATTACGATGACTTCTATCACGTTACACTTTCACGTAAGGAGTAAACACCTTGACAAACACATTTGAACGGAGCCTTTCATGATCGCGTCACTTTATACTTGTGTATAATTTCACGTATCGAAAAGCTTGTCAATACGAAACTCTTAAGTTGAAGTGATACGTGAAAGAAAATAACGTAATCGTCGCGGCCAATCAATCGGGAAAGTTAATGTATTTTGTTGTCATGTTACCTTTGCCTGCACTCGATGGATGAGTTCGCGACAGTTATCATTGCGTGCTTACAGCTTAACTGAAGAATCCTAATATGGCACCTCAGTCGTTCACGTCTTACGTACAAGTATATATGATGAAGTGGTAAGGAATTTGTGAACGTAAAGTCACCGTAATACCGGCCTAAATCTCACTTCATGATATGAACTATCTCACAAACGACATATTTAATTAGTTTTAGAAATATTTAATAAATGTTGAAAGGGCACCGGCATTTTAAATGCCACTATTATTAAACCAGTAACGTGTTTGCAAGTACAATATCAAGAAAATATATTATGATAATTTCTTCAGCAACTGCAGATACACAACTGCAGACGAAAAGTTCGTTTTGCCAATTTGAGTAAATCAAATTGTCAGTACTCACTAAAGCAAAGGGTGAAAAAAAATTTAAGCCGCATTTTTCTTCACTTAATGTATGCTATTTTATAGAGTTCGCAACAAATTCTACACGTTATAAAGAGGAGTCTTCGTCGTTGTCGAAATTTCACCTTTGACGTGTGGGAAAAGCGTAGCGATAAGAGTCAGTGTCCCACGCTGGACGAGAAGCATATCGCCTCTATTCGCAGCGCGCCAAACTGGCATGCAAGGTTTTAATTTTAGTCTTTTTTCCCGCTGGACTTTAAGCGGTGACCCTTAAATGTTATTTTTGAATACAGTAGTATGAAGTAACGACGAACGTATGCCTCGCGCTTTGCATTTTACGATTTCAGGTATTATTTTCAGACTTACAGCAGTATTTCAAAAAAATCTGTTATTAGCCATTTGATAGGCCCGAAAATCATGTTTCTAACGAGCGTGCTGAATTTTTGAAAACATAGAAGCGTAGTTTCAAGTGTGTTTATTTTTGTAGATAAACATCATATGAATAATTTTAGCGGTTTCGCGTAAAATATAATACGCGTGACACGCTGCAACGCCGGCCATGCACAGTTGAGGACTCCTCTTAAAATGCCATATAAAATCTTCTACACTTGTTAAATATTTTTGTTAGAAAAGACCATAAAATGCAAAGTTAGTGGTACGGAATACTTCGTGAGACCCCAACAGATTCGCTTGACAATAAATTATCTAACTAGGCATGATGAACTGAGGAATATTTTCAACTAGCAGTCCCCCGCGGCTATGCTCGCGAGTATTATTCGTAACTGATAATATTTACATTAGTTGAAAAAACCTCTTTGTACACCAGATTGGTAATTCAGTCATCAAGTGTTAGAATGACAAACCTGCAAGCTGAGCTGACTATCCAGCAGGATAAGTAGCTATAGCTGTCCACGCGAAAAGCAGTCTTAAGTTTGTCCTTGCCGCTAACAGTGACTTCACCTGGGCCTTGTTTATATTCCTGCAAAGTTGACGCTGTGGGGTTAGTGATAGATTCTGAAATGTAAGAGGTTAATCTAATGAAAAACGTCTGATTTACCCTGTGCATAACTATTGGTGACGGTGCTCTCTATTATATATTTTCAAAATATTTACTTAAAGTTTAATGGCATTAGAGAGTTTTGGTGGGAAAAGGTTTCGCGGAAACGTATTTGGTGCCCCAACCTTGGTATTACTGAGATAATATATTATGTGAGCTCATGTTGTCAAGGAACCTACCACTTTTAAATGACGACATGCAAACTGCATTAATTGGATGTGCTTTGCAGTTTTTGTGTGTCAGAATTGAACGTTCGCACGCAACTTTTAACGGAATTCGAGCCCAGAACCTCCCGCAATGTAGACCTGAGCTGCAAACAGCTGTGGCACGTAACGTCGAAATAACTCACTAAAAACCAATTTAACTTATAAAATAAAATGTCCATGTGCTGGGCTCATAGAGACTGTACAATACCATGCCTCGATATGTTTCTGTAGCGTGAACTCCTGTATGATTTATTTCTCGCTTGTCGTACTTGCTTTCGGATCGTCTGCCTTGAAAGTTCACAAACTTTGTTTTATTCTTAACAATCAAGTTATCTCGTAAAGTAAAAAAAAAACGTACATATAATTTTTTTAATACTTAAGTAAGCATCAGTCTGACGCGATCAACACCTCAATATCTCTACAGGTTAGATAGATATTTTGGGTTGATGGAAAACAAATGTTGCACTTTTTCACCCTTTTGGGGGTCGAATTTCGAAATACTTTAATTTCACATCCTAGCCATTTGTATAAGTATCCCATTGAAGTGCAGATCACGACGGTAGCCTGTTCAGTCTAATCAAAATTGATCATATATTTTAAAAAAACATATGACTCTGCAAAGTACTCAAGAGTTCGAACTTCAAAAAATCTGAAAACAATTTTGCGATTATTTTTGTAATCATCATTTTGAAACAAAAATTAACTGTATATCTCGCCGGGTTCGATAGATATCGCGGATTCGAGGATTTATATGAAACACATTACAGGTATTTTCACCACCTAAGAGACAGAATTTCGAAAAACCCTTAAATCACATTTAACACTTTACTGGTGACACTTGAACGTGAAAAACACGACGATACCCGCTAGTAAGCATCAATCTTACACAAAAATCACGTCGCTGTATAAAAATCAATGGAATATCTCTCTCTCTCTCTCTCTCTCTCTATATATATATATATATATATATATATATATATATATATATATATATATATATATACAAGTTTGAGAAAAAATTTTTTATGTGGGAAATTCCCATGAGTTCTGTTGGGATAGAGGTCTTATATTTAGAAATAAAAGAGTTAAATTAAGTACTGGATTTAATAGCTCACAAAGCTACGAAATACACAAAACAGTAATCAACTATAACTCTCACAACACAATTAGTTATGCACACAATTACTACTGTGTCACAGACACGTTAATTAACTTTGACAATTAAAGCACAAGAATATTTACCATTAATCAAAGACTATAAAGCACAGTAAAAATTCAGTCATATATCCAATCAACAGTCTCTCAAATAGTGACAGTGTACAAACTTAATAGTCCGCAGTGGTGATGAATCGCCGTGTGCTGCGCAGCACCCCGAGTGCACCGCTGTCTTCACTCTTGAGTTCTTCGGTTCGACTCCCGTCGCACACCTCCTCTTCGCTCGTCAGCCCACCGCAGCAGTTCTCTTGTTTCGCCTAACTCTGCTCCGAAGGTAGCCGCCTGCTACCTCATAGTAGACTCTGACATCACCAATATGTCTTCACCAGTATCTCTCCACAAGCATAGCACCTTCCTCTAGCAGGACCCCAAATCCGTCGATTCGGCCCTCTTATCCTCTGCGAAACAGTCGGGGATTTACCGCATTACAGGGGTCTAAAAATAGATATTACAACATGTTTCGGACATAACTTGAGTCACGTAGGCTGCCCTCGTAGGGTTAAGATGCAGTTGGGACAGGTATCTATGATGTAGCTTCGGCGTGACTTCCATCACGTAGCCGCCCAGCTTGTGAGTAAGGGGCTAGTCCACAAAGTGTTACGAAACAGCTGCCAACCCTTTTATTAACCTCTTTAGGGCCAAACTTGGAAAATATGTTTTATTGGTATTTGAGATATTTACAAAAGCATAAATTGAAAGCAAAGAGCACTTCGATATCTCGAATAATCCGATAGATATAGAGGGATAATCGAAAACACATTTCACGTATATTCACCCCCTTAATTAAAGTATTTCGAAACGTCTTGGAGTCCTGTTATAGACATTTGTATGCGTAACCCATTTAAGTAAAAATCACCACGATAGCCAATTGTGTTTCGAAGATAAAGATGATTCATAGAAAACACATTTTGCCCCTTTTTACTGCTTACGGGTCGAATTTTTAAAAAACCCGAAAACTACTTTTTGGGTATTTACGTAAGCTACATTTTGAAGTGAATACTAACACTTTATCCCAAAGGATTCGATAGATATCGATAGTTAATCGGAAATACATTTAATATATTTTCACCCCTTTAAAAGTTGAATTTCGAAAAATCCTAAATTTGGCTAACATGCATTTTTATGAGTGTCCTATTAAAGTAAAAATCACGATGTTAGACCATCGGGTTCGAGCTCTACCGACGTTCCTTCGGAAATGCATTTGACCCTTTTTCACCCCCTTAATCATCGAATTACTAAATATAAATTCTTAGTGGGTGCCTACGGGGCAAGGGGAAGCTTCCCTCAAAACGGCATGGTTCTAGGTCCAGCGGTTTGGGCTGTGAGTTGATGAGTGAGAGAGTGTGTCAGGACACTTCATTTTATGTATTTAAGATTGCATCGACAATGTAATAGATTTGTGTCAAAATGGCCACGCCCTCCGCCAATATGGACCATTAATTAACATGTGTCGATTTGCCTGTTGAGTTCTAAGCGGACGATTTAAACCAAGGCATTACGAAATAGAAACACAAGTCCTAGTCATATTTGCAAATTTTCAAAGGTTCATATACCTCGAGGTCATTGAAGACGGTGACATCCTACAACTTGGTAAAATGTCAGGAGCTGGGAGAGGAGTCAGCCGTGGCCATTTTTAAGGAACCATACAGCATTCGCATGGAGCGATTTCGGGAAACTATAGAAAACCGATATCAGGATGGCTGAAGCCAGGGATCGAACCCGGGTCCTCCTGTACGTGAGTGCGTGTTGCCGTTGCGCCACCTCGCTTAATTCATATGCTTAAAAAATATTGATACGTAAGTTGGTCCAGAGGTCAGCATTGGCTGAAATACTGTCTCTCTCTCTCTCTCTCTCTCTCTCTCTCTCTCTCTCTCTTTATAGAATACCTAACTTATTATTTTAATAGCACAAAGTAACACACTAACCTTATATTCCATCAATTTATTTATACGACACAGGTTTAGCATAAAATGTAAAATTATTAATTTTATATAAACATGTAATTTTATTTAGCGAGCGAAAACTTCTCAAAACCCTAAAACTATGTAAGAAAAGTATTGTTTGGCAGTTAGACTGCAACACAAAGTTGATATTTTGTGCATATGCTTGCGTTGACACAATGCTCTGCATATAACACTCTACTTAATATTTTTTAGAAAATTTATTTTGTAAAAAAAACCTATTGTTCTTATTCCTAAAAGTACAGTAAGAGATATGTTATACGTGAAATAATTATTTGCTGAAACATGTTCGAACAGTTGTGTGACTCCAACAGTTGGTTACAGATTGATAGCAATATGTATGTTGGGTCATAGTTGAGTTTCTAGGTGTGCAGTACTTTGTACACTGTTTTTATGTATTTAAGTACTAAGAATTTTGTAGTTGTTTGAAAGTTTTTTTTTACACATTTGCCGTTTTTATACATAAAGGACTTACATTCGGTCCGGAGTTGGTCATCTTTTGCAAAACATGGTATTGGCATTGGGTGTTCGACAAACGGGTTGCTAAAATAAAGTATTGCACGTTACCATTGGGTGTACAAATTTTTGTAGGGCCTACATTTTTAATACTTTATTTATGTTTATATCCTCATAATATTTTCAAACGATTTTTTAAATAGTAATATGCCGTAGCCATGCTGTTTTCCTTTCGAAGAAAGTCACAAAATATTTATAAAATAGTTTTAACTGATTTGAAATTGTAATTAAGTTGACTTTACGTAACCGCGTAATTTTGTGTCAAGGAACATTTTGAGATATTATTGTACTATAAAAGTGTATGTGAGGGGACTCTGTGAGTACATTTTCATAGTAAGGAATGTAATTAACAGTGGTCTGTACTAACACAAGAAGCATAGAAGTGACAGTAGTTCAAACAAAATGGTTCCCTTTTCGAGTTTAACCAATAACTAAAAACATTCCAAATTCTTCCAGCTAAGTTTAATGTAATGAAACTTGACTTAACATCATGTTTATAGTTACCCGTAACACCAACAGCTGCCATGAAAATTTTTTTAAAAGCTTAAGAGTATAACCTGGAACGGTTTGGAGTCCATTTTATAACAGGTAAGGTAAGTGTGCTTTATGTCTCATCGATAGCGAGGTCATTATCGACGGGGACACAACTTGGTACAATGACAGGAGCTGGGAGAGGAATCAGCCATGGCCTTTTTAAGGAACCATCCCAGAATTCGCCTAGAGCGAGTTCGGAAATCATGAAAATCCGTAAACAGGATGGCCGGAGCCGTGGATCGAACCCGGATCCTCCTGTATGCGAGTCCAACGTGTTACCGTTGCACCATTTTGCTCGGTCAAGTAATTACAGAACGTAGACGTGAATATCAAGATTAGTTTCAGTCAAGGTTACATTTCTAATGTAAATAAAATCTTGGAACAAAATGTGGCCAATTTAGTACCAGCTATATATTTCTACTTTGATTATAGACGTTCTAATTAATCATTAATGTAGAATGTGATCCTAATGGTGTATTATAAGACAATTACTACAAAAGAGAAAGTAAACATGGAGGTTACAACTGTTTGTATTTAGTGAACAGTGAGTGAAACCCCATAAAACATTATCGATGATACTCAAAATGGCGCCATATTAGTGGAGTTGATAAAAATTATGGTGGTTTCTCATTAGGCCTTCCGTGGCTCCATCAATAATAAGGAATCAGAATGCAGGTTATTAAAATATGTCAAAATTTTATTAGTCACAATGTTTATACAATCACAAATGTCAAATATTACCATCTTAAAATTGTTAAAATTGTTTGGTAATTTTATTGCTAAGGAAGGAGTTCGATCGCCGCTTTAGATCGACTAATAACTCCGTTCTGAGTAAGAATTTGTGAACCAAACGGATAAATCTGGACCAACCATCCTAAATGCTTTGGGTCATTGATAATCACCAATATTCCTCCCTTTAGTGCCCTAATCTCAGCTGATGTTACTGCAGAAATTCAAAATACCACCACTCCCTGAATGTTTGTGGATATGTTGCAGAGAGTTCCAGCTATAAAGACATTTCAAGCATGCATTCAATGCTTTTTTTTTTTTTTTAGAATAAAGTTGCCCAGAGTAAAAAAAAAAGTGAACGAGTGTAAACATTTCTGATTTGTTGCGTCACTCGACAAAGCGCATAGGAGTCGACAGTTCAATGTGGCCTTGATGGAAAACAACACTGTAAACAGTTTTTCATAGGTCATCAGCGTAGTGTCAATTGTCCTAGTGAACAGAAACTTAGTAAATTTTGGGCTGATGGTAGTTTGAAGTGCAAAGGCAACTCGAAGTATGCTAACTGATCTATGAAGGCTTGTATAATGTATAGCTAGGACATACATGTCTGTAGTTCAGACAAATTACAACTAGCTCCAACAAAATTGGTGCTGCAATCACAATAAATGTAGACACAATGTCCGCTGCGATCGTCAAACCTATGAACTGCAGCAAGGAAGAGTTTATTGGACCGGTCTATTGCGAAATATTAGGTGAACTGTCTCTGCTGCTAAACAATCAGTGAAACTGAATGATTGTGACACACGAGACTCTGACTTCTCTCAATTAGGCGATATTAATTGATATGGAGGGCTCAGTGATCAACCACTGAAAACATCTGGCTACATGAACTATAGTAGTAAAATGTTTAACCATGACTGGGGTAGTTTTAGGCAGAAATTTGCAGAATTTCCGACGCATGCATAGTCTGTATCATGCAAAGTTTCGTTCATCAATAACCAGAACTATTTCAAGAGCATTGGCTGGATGATGCGACTTTCAGAATGCAAGAATTCTTTGTGAGTCTACTTATCAACTGCTCTGCCAGGCGACAGTTCTGTGAGAGAAGACACTAATTTTCCTCATCTGTTAAGAAGTGCGTTTGATATAATCGATCACTAGCCCTGAGAAGACAAAGGCAGTCAGCTACGAAACTGAGAAGAAGCACAGTTGGTGGTGGTTTATTAGTAGTACTATACATTATGAGTGGTCCTAGCGCTTCTGTTTACCCTAATGAGAGAAAGGCCTGGTAGACTGTGATTATTAAAACAAACTATTCTGATTCAATATTAAGTTCAAAAAGTTCTGACTGCTTGAATTTTCTTAAAGTATATATACCAGTTCAGCAGATAACTGAAGTGGCAGGCTTCGGTAGGTGCATGAAGCACAACAGTCATCTGTTCAAAATCAGTGGGAGGGGAAGCTAAGAAGAGCTACACCTATATGTGACCAGCACAAATTATTGTCCATCAATCATACGTCTCTTGACCTTTAAATGCAAGATAACAGTGTAACTACCAGCTAATTCTCGTTTGACCTATAATATTGCTCACGAATATTTTTTCACGCCGGAGTTACAAGTTGGGTGCAACATGGTCTCTTCAATTGGCCAACATTTGTTAACATATTCAAGAGTAGGAATAATGACAAATAAAGAAGTTGCACTCCCTAACACTATTAAAGGAACCTTTCCCAAAGATATAGAATCAAAATCACCAGACAGAGCATATTTTATATCTTCCACTCGGAAAATTTCTAACTCTATAAAGTACATAAGGAAAAAGTCAGTTCCAATCGGATGTTAATATTTCCTGAAGTAACAAAATGTGGATCAGAGAGTTGTGAATAGGCTAGACTCAAACTGTGAATTTAGAGAGCAGCAGGCAGCAATTTCAGAGTGATTTTATATAATACTAATACTTGCAACGATATTCGGCATTAAGAACCTAGTAGGGTTATCGTGCACTTGATAACTGCTTTATAGCACCAGAGTCCACGAAGTTTGATGGAGTGAGGCAATAAGGTTTAACATCGAATCTGACCAAGACACTGAAAACGCTCGTCAGTGACGATACAAAATAAACTTAAACAGACTCTAGGCTTCACGCATTATGAGTAGAGACTGGACAAATTCGTGGGTTAACTAACCTGTAGGCCAAACTCCAAGAATATACGTTTACTGAAGAAAAGAACAGCTGCTCATTGGCTGCTCGCTGACACAATAATACCATATAATCGGACATGCTACTTTATTATTGGTTCAACCGCCTTCCATAAAGTGTCAAATGAGTCAAGGCCCAATGGCAAAAGCGACCCCGGTTTAGTAGTGTTTGAAATCTAGCTTTTGTCCAGAAGAAAAGCGAATTTTTCAGGTCCCTAATTTTGAGTGAATTGATTTAGGTAAGTTGAAAACAGCGCTGGCAAAGGATTGCATGCAAAATCTCCAGAGTTAACATTCATATGCTGCACTGCATGAAACTAAATATAGCAATGGGTCCTCAGGAAAATCTTCTGAGGTAAATGGAAAAAGTATAGAAAATTCGAAGTGATTTACCACTACCACATGTACAGTTTAAATAGACTACCTGAAACTAACTACCTTTGGCTATGGCTAAAACGCATTAATTAGTAGTCAGCAGACAGTTTCGTACTGAATTATTAATAATTATGTAGATATTTCTGCATAAAATTTTTATGTTATGATTTATTTTGGTTTCGAAGCAATTATTTACACTATTTTTAACTACTTTATTTTAACAAGTATTTATTGTGCTGCATGCGTGAATTATAAAATTAAATTGGTCTGGGTCTATTATTTTATTTGATACCTGTATTTTAATCAATAATTTACTTAATGATGATGTTAAACACGAGAAACAGTGACAATTTGTAATATTCGCGAAACCTTAAAACCACAACAACCCAAAGAAACAAATTTCAACTAAAAATTATACAGTTAGCTACATCATTATAACCAACTTATGAAAAAACTAACCAAGTACCTCCGAATATCTACCTGATAGTTATCCAGTTACTACTCAGAGGTCGTAATACACTATGACTGATTATAAGTAGCTGATAGCCTATCCAGCAGATAGTAATCAGCCAGTTTTATCAGTAGGTGGTAATACATGCCCCTTATATACGAGACTAATTATTACGGAGAAATCTTAGTTTGTGAACCCTTCAAGGCAAGCGATTCGAATAGCAAAATAAATCAAACGGAGATACGTTTTGCAACCTATCGATACGTAACGGGACAGAATATATGTGTGTACCAGCCTGTATTACATTAGTGCTACTTTAAATATTGGCATTGTTATTGAATAATGTGGCATGCTACAATATTAATCACATACGGGCGAAGCCGCAGACGGACAACTAAGTAAAAACATGTTTGGGCCTATAAATGACGCAAATATAATGTATTAAGTTATTCGATACTGTAAAATGATCATAATATTTAACACTTTTCAATAAGTTTTTGTGTAATATACCGAATACCAACTTTTCTTTCTTCCTATTACTTAAGCAAAGAACTTGTATGTAAGGACAGAACGAAGCTCTACAAAACCGTACGGATATCACACAGTAAAATCTATTATTGGAATTCAGTTTGAACTGCAGAAAATTTCAGCAGACTTTCTTCCCCAAATATCTATGCTGTGACTTAGAACTTATTGTCCTTCGCGATGGCTGTGTATATAAAATAAACCCATAATCAAATTATTTAGCTGTATTTCAATTTCTTAAGTCGCTTGATTGAGAGACGGAATTTTCTTCCTCGGAAATTCAAATAATATTTACCGGAAGGACATAACCGCCTTGCCGGCCGTTAAGCTTGTATCCGAATTTCAAAACTTCCCATTCCACGAGCGAACTTCTAATTTACTTCCATTTTGAAAATGTTAACTCGAGTTCCCCACAGCGGCGAGAGCGGAGAAACAGAAGAATATCCTGCTCCTCTTTTTCATCATTCTTGCCTTGTCCCCAACCCCCTTCTTTTCCGTAACGCCGCCCGTAAACAGTTGCGGGATCGGAAGGGAGGAACGGAGGAACGGACGAATTCGTTATAACCTCATACATAAATTTAATATCGTCAAGGGAATGAAATTTTCTCGTCTTGTGTGGTTGGGACGCCGCATCGTGTGGTGACGCTTAAACGCCATTACGGCAGTGAGATTGTTGGTTTTGGGCCTGTGTGGCGAGTTAGGGGGGTGGTGGGGGGGGGTTGTGTTAGAAGGAAGTGCTAAGGAGCGAGTCTCAATTCCCAATGGTAATTTATGCGTTTTACTCCCCGGGACCTCGTATTTCGCGTCCCACCGAGCCGGGATCTTCCTGCGACTTGTGAATAACTCCTAAATGACTTTGCAGCTGCCGCCCGAAAACTTCGCCTCACTACTGGCGAAGAGTTTATTATTTTTTTTTTTTTATATTTCTGAGTACCACAAATTTGTTTCCGCAGTTACTATGGAAATATAAACTCACACACAAACTTATATTTCATCCGTTCATTTCCCTTTCAGGGATTTTTTTGTGCTTTAGGGATAAATAAACTTGGGTAACGGTGTTGACATTTTCAAACGTACGACGTTATCAAACAGACAGGAGTATTTCAAACATGATTCGTGTACCACGTATACCAAATTATACATAACCTCAAGAAAAAATTATGTATTTTGACGTATATTATATGTGACAGTGACACTTATTTTATTCCTCTTTTTCAACTATCGGTTTTCTGTAAGTTTATTTTTGTGGATTGGCGCCGTGTATACAGAATGTCCAGAAATTACCATATAATAAGCTGGGCAAAATTGGAGACCGAAATGTCAGAGGCAAAACTTTGAACGGTAATTTACGTTCACAATGTGGTAACACTGCACGGAGAAAGTCCCCTCTTGCACTCTATGTCCAGGTATATGTCGTCATGTTTGGACCGCTCGGTATTTGAACGTACGCCCAAAATATAATGATCACAACAGTAGCAATAAGGTAAGTAAGACGTATGTGGAGCGCAAGAAAAGACTTACTTAGTACTATGTTGCCACATTATGCACGTAAAATATCATCGCACAATATTTTTCCACTAACATTCTTGTCTCCAATTTAGCTCCTGGTTTCTTGTGTTGTGCTTATCAAACGACTGTTTCTGGACACACAGAAAAAATGGTTTTGTGGTGACTGCAAAATGGTTTGTCAATATGGACCTCACGAAATATGTTTGCAGTGGTTACAACATTTTTTGATAGTCACTGCAAAACTTTATTGGGACAGCAAAACATTTTAGTGGTAACCACAAAAAAATTTGGTAAGGTCCACAGTGACAAAATATTTTGTGGTGACCAATAAGTATTTTTTTCAGTGCAACCTGTATAGCGAGCTAAAACTTAGGTTCTTTTGGTTTAATCACATAAGTATATTGAATACAATAAAATGTAACAGGCTTCGGCGGTAGGTCTTTCAGAATAGTTGATATTACTTTCTTGTAAGTACAGTAACATTAGTTCCAGCAATGTACAACAGAGAACTTTGTCTTCGTCTAACAAGCACCAAATTTGTACTAACTTATTTGATCTTTTACATGCACTTACAGCTTCGCGGACTTGTGAGGCGTGCAGGTTGGAGAGAGGAAAAACATCAACTGGCCCAGCATTCGCCTGAAGCAATTTTGGGAAACCGAAGTCAGAATGGCGTACCCGGAAATCAAGCCATTGTCATCCAGAATGTGCGACGAGTGATACATCGATTGCCCAGTTAAAAAGGGAAACAACTAAAAATTTTAAATTTTCAGTAAAATGCATCTAAAAAGTTTTGCCGTAAAATCTGTTAACTGACATATTTGGTTGGTGCTCGTTTTAAACAAAATACAGAGGCAATTGTGTAAGGTTATTAAAATGTTTATAGTCTGCCTTTGCTGAAATTATCACACTTTAAATTAAAATAAATACAATTTCTATAACTTTACTCGAAACGGAATAAAGTGCAAACGTGGGAATTTAAGTGTTTTTTTTTTTTCAACTGGGTAGGTTGCACTGATGTCTATGTGTTGGTGAGTCAAACTCAAACATGAAATTTTTCGAGTTGTTTCCCTTTTGAACTGAGCCACTGACTGATATACTGTTCCATCTCGCTGACAGTGACGACTAGTAAACTGTTACAAGACACGCTGTTGTTATATAAGGATAGTTCAATGACCTTCAAGCTCGACTACGCCTTTCTACCTCAACTGTTCGCACATTGGCGCCAGCTCCATTGAGGATCACTAACCACATAGCACAGTATTGAAATATGGTTCCTTTAAGATTGGTGAGTGGCTCGTAGCTAAATAAGACGGACCTCGCTATGTGCGGAGTAGATTGCTCGACTTAGAGCTGCTGATTTTTGGTGAAAAGAATTATTAAACATTTTGTATGAATGCGTAACGCTCACATCAGCACCTCTGCTTCGTGGCTATTGGCAGAGTGTATTTGTACAGAGGCCTCGCTCATTTGGCTGAGCCAACGAGAATAAGTTTACTGCGACACCACACGTATGTGATTTACGTGTAGATCCTCAAGCCGTTGAGAGTTAACAACAGCCAATCACTGACCATGAAACAGAGCTGCAGACGTGCACATGAGGCATTGAAACTAAATTTTGCATAATTCTTTTCATCAAAAATCACCAGCTTTATAAATCGTTAACATTACACAGATACACTGATTTTTGGTGAATACAATTTAGCGCCTATATTTTTCAATGCCTCGTGCATATCTGGTTATCGGAAGCATGTCTTTGTGTGTAGTCGTCTCTCATTTGAGTGTTATTTCTGTGTCAAATAACGCACATTTAACAACCTGTTTAATTCTACACACTGTAATAATTTCCCTACACAGAAATTGGTGGATTCATTTAATTTAATGTATTAAATTGAATTTTTTATATTTAATAGCTATACTGCAATTATAAAATTGTTAGTAAATAAAAACAGCTAAATTTTTTAAGGTACTGAAACATGAAATTGTTTACATATAACTAATTCATCACAAATCTACGTGGAACAAGTGGTATTGAGATGTCAAGCTTTGGAGCCACTTAGCAATTAGACGATGACAGTCGAGCTGCATTGTTTAGAAAACTATAAGAATTGGTGGTTAAGTTCGTTGAATAAATTTTAGATAGTAAGTTTTATAAGTGTCATTATTTGGTTCATTGTAGCACTTCAGTAAATCGCACTCTGTTCTGTCAAATCTGAGCTTTCTCAAAAAAGGTAACTGGGAAAGGGGGGGAGATGAAACACTTACGAAATTTTAAAGTCATGTTTGAATTATGGAAAATAATACGTTAGGATACTATTTACGCTTGACATTTGTTTAAGCCAGTAATGAAGTATAAGTTTACTTAAATAACATGTGAATAAAAATTTACGGAACGTGACTAAACATGTATGACAGGCAATTTGTCTCAGCTGGTAAATTTTCCCGCATAACTTTATACGAAAGAGTTCACTGACTGACATCGAGCCGCAGCCAATACCGCTGGACCAATAAACACGAAATTTCTGTATTGGTTTCCCACACGGAATTGACGAGCACTAAGAAAGAACTGATCGAAATTCGATTTCTAAGGGTGTGAAGAAGGGTTAAAGGTATGTTAGATGAATCGTCTATATAGGTCTAGCTCTAATAAAATGTGCTAACGTCATGTTTTAGGTCAATCGGACACACATACAAATGCACACTAAACAATCTCAGGATTTGGCGGAATTCTACAATTAAAGAAGGGAAACTGTATCAAATGTGTTTTCGATTATTCGTCAATATTCAGCAAACGCTTCAAGACATACGGTTAATGTTTTCTTCAATTTGTATTATGTAACTACTCAAAAAGTCATTTCAGGAGTTTTTGAAACTACTAAAATGAAAAGGCGAGGAAAGTGTTATTTTTATTATTATTGTCATTATGTTGAAAACCAAGAGATATCGTTGTGATTTTGGTTTCAAAATAAGTGACGGGATTCAAAGATTTTTGAAATCTAATTTTTTATGGCTAGTAATACGTGAAACGTGTTTTCGATTATTTCTCCACATATATATAACTAGGTTTAAATCGTAAATATGAATGTAAAATCCAGCAGAGGGAACACTAATCATTTATCAAAATCCATATCCGTGTACATCGGCAGTTCTGCTTCGTGGTTGTTGGCAGAATGCATTAGTGCAGAGATGTCACTCATTTAACTTTGCCAATAATAATAAGGTTACTGCTGCACCACACTTGTGTGATTTGTGGGTGGATCCTCGAGACACTGAGTGTTATAAACATCCAATCACTGACCAAGAAGCACAACTGCATATATGCACATAAGGCACTAAAACCAATTGTTGCATAATTCCTTCAACCAAAGATCACTTGCTCTATGTATTGCACACACTTTGCGACCTGCAGTTGAGCAAGAATTTTAAAATATGATTGACACAGACATCATTGAGTGGCGCAGTTCAGAATACTTAAATCCGATAGTTGTAGTAGTTAAAAATACCTGTGGGTTAAGGGTGTTTCTTGAAGATCGCCATCTAAACTAAATAATAGTGTCAGGTATGGATTCGCCTAAGCCATTTGATGAACTTTTGCAAAAAATTTAAGGATACGAGAACTTCTCTAAAATTGATTTAGTAGCCTTTTATTGGCAGATACCTTTAAAACAGTCATCAGGAGTATGTACAACTTTTCCTTGTTAGGGTAACACATATTGTTTTGAAAGATAACCATTTAGTTTGATTGTTTCAGTTAGCCATTTTATTATTTGTCTAGAAGTAGTGTTAGGTACAGAAGTTTTAGAATTAGTTACTGTGTTTGCAGATGATATTATAAATGTAACCGGACCGTTAGAACACTGTGAGCTGGTACAGTTGATACTCAGGAGATTACAGACTGATGGAATGAAAGCAGACATTACAAAAGCAGCATTTTTAAAAAGAGAACACTACACTTTAAGGTAACTGAGTAAGAACTACGGGAATTCGAATGAATACTAGCATAATTCAGTCTATACAGGAATATTCTTATTCTAAGAATCGGAAACAATTCGGAAGGCTGATGAGACTTTTATTTCCAAAAGTACATTTGAAATCTCAGAAAATGTATCATGCCTTTAAGGCATCGTTGCAAATGGGTAAGACTTGAGAATGAGAAAGAAATCAGAAAGAGGCTGTTGATAAATTGAAAAGGAACTTGGGGAATACATTTTTTGCTTCAAGATAGATTAGATCAGAAATTTTATCGCATGTGATGATACTCAAAGGCAATGTAATTCCAGGTAAATCAGGAGGGAGAACATGTATCAATCAGTTTTGAAAGTAGATCAGAAAATGCAGCAGAGGTAGGATATTCAGTTACTGAAAATGAGTTAAAGTTTCGAATACATTTATTTTAGGGATACAACCGAACTGACTGATTACAAGGGCGCATGCAGTTTATATTCTTGTAAACTAAACCCCGGTAGAATTACTTGCTAGATACTTGCACTGCATGAGTATAACCTTAGCACACAGCATGTGCCTGGTAAGATACAAGTTGTCGCAGATACATTGTCAAAAAGAAGGATGAACATTGACAAAGCACGAACTAGTGATTTTCAGATAAGGAATCGTAGAGAGATTCTGAAAGAAGTGATTCAGGAATTGGGTTCATGAAATTGTACAGAAATTATTCAGGAGAAAGTCTTTGAAAAGAATGAGTACCTGTTTCAGAACCTAGACAGTAAGGGCTCTATACGGGTATCGTTGTGTATACCTGATAATCTTAGGGAAGACATATGTAGAGCCATAAATATCGAATCTGGGCACTATGGGGTAATAATAACAGTGAAACGTATACAAAGATTTTGTATATTCAGGGGCAGGTATGAGTCACCGTCTCTAATGACCTCGCTGTCGACGAGATGTAAAGCCCAATTACCTACCTACCGAAATGATAAAAAAAAATGTAAAAATATAAGACAGATGCGCCAAATTTAAAATATCTGACTTACAATTATTAATTGAAATTAATAAAAAGTTGTTTCTCAATGATTTTGTCACACTTCCCTCCATTATTTAGCAAAGACACAGAACAAACAAGTTTCATGAATGATCCCAGTCTCTCATCCTAATATCCCTTATTTGCTACATGATTGGTCATTATGACAACTGTGTTTCAATTATTAAAACTCTTTGATTGTGACATAAATAAAATAATCTCATTACTTAAAATGCAATTACATTTTATCACAATATTCACGCTCCACACTTCATATTTCGGACAGTTTCAGTGTAATGCTTTGCATCCAAATGTTTACAATTTTCAACCTCCAACTCTTTCTTTCTCACTACCCTTACTACAATGATTCTTACAAATTTTTTAGCTTAAAATATGGTTAACATGTCTCAGTAATGTTAAGCAATTTTCCAGTAACTGGTTTTACTTGTGAACTCTCTTTTTACTATTAACTATACTGCTGGGATCTCTGAAAGAATCCTGCAATGGTTCATATTTTAAACAGAACAGTATCTTTGGATACATGCGATTGCTAGCGAATGTTGTCGTTCGGCAACAGTCACCCGCAATGGTGTATGTCCAAAAACTATTCTGATTGTAACTATACTACTCTTTATATGTCAATTAATTGATTTACACTAAAAGTTAATTTCCATCTTATACTTTTAAAAAAATATATTTCGCTATCTCGTCAACATAACAGAGAAATTATGTATGGCAACCAACACATCGTCACCCACTTTAAAAGTTACACTGAATACATTTGTCCCACAGCTTCTCTCTTATTAGCTTTATGGGTTGTTACCTATGACGGACTTCACTTAAATCTTAACCTTATTGTTACTCGGATAATTTTACATTCCTTTTTAACACTGTTTCTAACATCCCTCTGCCCTTTGCGTGTCAACAACTGTCTATAAGTCTCTCGGCTTCCCACACTACAATATCCCACTTGCTCTGATGTTTATGCCAAAATAATCGAAATAGTCTTCCCTTCACTGTATTAGCTGCTGGATGATACACAGCTGTATAACTAAGTTTAACACCCAACACTGTTGTTTGCACGTGCAATTATGCTCGTATATTTCTTTCCGGAGAACCACGCTTATTCGCGAAAGTAGGAGAAGTTCATATTTAATAATTAATGCTTTGTAGAAACCATAACGTATATTTTATTCAATCAACAACAAAAGCTTGCTCTAAGAGCCCAAAGAAGTATGTACATACTGCACTGAACTTTAAGAATTTTGAACCACAAACAAAATATACATTCCTAAACATTTTACCGCCCACCAAAAAATATATTACTAAATTTTTTTTACGTGTTTGTATGTTGTCAATATCATAAGTCAGGGTGACTATTGGGATGGAAGACGGCATAGCTTTACAACAGGTCTTTTGATGAAACCATAGCACGTTTTGACTACAGCAACTCTTGCAATGCCATCTTTGCCAGGATGAAGTCTCTCAATACGACCTATATGCCACTGAAGCGGAGGTAGATTGTTTTCCTTGATTAGGACGAGGTCGCCAACATGAAGATCTTCACCCTTAGTTGACGTCCATCGCCCTTACTGCTGTAAAGTATGGATATATTCTTTTGACCACCGCATTCAGAAATGTTGGGGAGCCTGTTGCAGAAATTGGTAACGATCTAATCTCTTAATGGAAAGGTCGGTTGTGTTGGGATATGGTGAAGCCATTAGATTGTCGCGAATAATAAAGTGGGCTGGTGTTAAAGCGCAAAGATCATTAGGATCTGATGAGAGAGAGAGAGAGAGAGAGAGCAGAGTAGTCGTGAATTTAGAACTGCTTCGATTTGTGTGACTAATGTTGCAAGCTCTTCAAAGGTTATAATTTGATTACCCACAACTCTTTTCAAATGATGTTTTACTGATTTTATTCCGGCTTCCCATAACCCTCCAAAATGTGGTGCTGAAGGTGGGTTAAATTGCCACTGTATACCCTTTGTTGACAAATTATCTGCTACTTGGAATGCGTTAGTTTTAATTTTTAGAAAATGCTCGAGTTCTGTGATCTAATGATGTGCACCAACAAAGTTTGTCTCACAATCACTGTACACATTTTTGCACAAACTCCTACGTGCAACAAACCGATGGAATGCATTTGGAAATGCATTGGTGGTGAGTGCAGACACGACTTCAAGATGAACTGCCTTGGTCGTAAAACAGACGAAGAGACACAAATATGCCTTCAAAATACGCGCATTGCGTAATGTGGATGACTTCATTTGGAACGGGCCTCCATAGTCAACACCTGCATGCAGAAATGGTCTAGCTTGTTGAACCCGAGTCGCAGGCAGGTTACCCATAATAGGCTGGCTGTTTTTGGCCTTAAAACGAAAGCATTTTTTGCACTGGAAAATCCTGGTTTTGATTATGCTTTTTGCAGATATTATCCAGTAGGTTGTCCATATCGAGGACAATGTAGTATTAACTCCACCATGAAGAGTTAAACAATGATAGAAATCTATTATGATGTTAGTAATATGAGAGTTCTTTGGTAAGAGAATGGGATGTTTTTTACTGTAACTCAACTCAGAATTTTGCAGTCGTCCACCAACACGCACTAGACCGTCACAGTCTAAAAATGGGTTCAATCTACAGATATGAGTAGAGCATGTTCTTCACTTTTTCAAATTGTTTATTTCGTCCTTAAAGGCCTCCATTTGAATTTGCTTTAAACATATATTTCTCGCTGTATTAAGTTCTGGTGTAGTTAAGAGGTCCAATCTGGCGGTCAGCCGTTTGTATCCTTATGTTGGAAATAAAGCGTAGAATATAAGACAGGACTCTTTGCAACATTGACCAAGAGGAATATCTTGAAATAAATTCAATGTAAGGAACATATTGTTGTGCTGTTAAAGTAATTACTTCTGTATTCTTCATTTCGGTTTCGTAGTCCTGCATTTTAGCGTCCACTATGCTGCGAGGCCATGTCTCTTCCTCAATATAAGCAATGATGACCCATACCACCACATATTATGAGTGACAATGTCAGCTGGCATTAATCCTCTAGAAGCACAGTCTGCAGAGTTATCGTGAGTGCGAATGTATCGCCAGAATATGTATTTTACTGTCTTGTATCTGCGAAACTCGATTGGCCACAAATGTCTTCAGACGATGAGGCTGTGTTTGAATCCAAGAAAGAACCAACTGTAGTTAAAAGTCACTATTAATGTCTTACAAATTGTGGTCCATTATCTGAAATAATCTCTTTGGTTGCCTCACCTCAATTTCATAATGATCTATTACCTTACCTGGTACCATATAGGCGGAAGCCCTCTTAACAGGATACAACCGTACAAATTTTACAAATTCATCTACCAACAATATAAGATATGTTACATTGCCTTTGACAAAAGTCCAAACAAATCAATACATATTACTTATAGAGGTTTAGTTGCTAAAACTATGTCTTATGGTACATTGACATTTTCGGTTAGGAACTTTGGTGTGTGCAAACAATAGACATTTACAAATTAAATTTACTACAGTTCTATCAATGCCCCTGAGAATACAAACCTTTTTAAATTTTTCGCTGTTATTATTACCACATAGTGCCCACATTCGACACACATGGCTCTACATACGTCTTCCCTAAGAGTGCATTTTGTGATCTAATTACAAAACTGATCTGAAATTTCAGAAAAATTATTACACCTTTAAGTGCATTGTTGCAAAAGGATAATAATTATGAATGGGGAAGAAAACAGAAAAAGGCTTTTGATAAATTGAAAAAGGAACTGAGGAAATATATTTTTTGCATAAAGCTCATTTTATTGCATGTGATGCATTAGATGAAACTCTAGGGGCAATGTAATTTCAGGTTAATCAGAAGGGAGAATGCCGGAATGAAAGGGTGGAGAAAACGGGAGATCCCCGAGTAAACCCGCCGACCAGCTGCATCGTTCGGCGCGTGCTTGTTTTGGTGATCCAATTTTTAAATCATCTACATAAGCAACTATTATGACTTTATCTTCCCCGTTCAGATTCTAGGGTTAGCTCGACGTGGTAGAAAACAAATTCTCTTGAGTTTTGTCCTGTTTCGTAAACCATTGCCTTATAGCTTTTTTATACCACTACCTTTTTTCAGTAAACAACACTTATCTCCTTTGAATTGCGTAGATCTTGTAGCATTTCTTAGTTTTTTTTTTTTTTTTTTTACAAAGTGTCTTGCCTTGTCTTTTTCAGTTTCTTCCAGCAATATTCCCTAAATATATGTAAGTAAATATTCTTCTTTGTTCATGTGAATATCTTATTCTTTGTTGCAGCTGAGAAAGGCGTTGGACACATTTAGTTGCTTCCACATTAAGTTTTCTTCTACTGTAAATCGAGAAAAAAAATTCTCAGAAAACTAAGTTTTACTACTGGTGCAATCATTTCGTTGTAATCAATACCAGGCCGTTGATTGAAGCATCTTGCAAAAAACTAGCCTTTCTTCCCTCTAGTTTTCCACTTAATTCGTATTTATCTTTTTTAAAACCATTTTGAACTTTCAATATCTGTATTTTTTTCGATTGTCAAATATGATCTGTATTATTTAGTGAAATGGGCATTTATTTCTTCTTTTATTTTTCAGACCAATTTTCTTAACTGATGTCATTTATGGCTTCACCATCAACTTCATAGTAAGTTTTCATGGTTACGTGATCTGCCATGCAAATAGTATTTGGTCCCTTCTGGTATTTTATTCAAACCTTACAATCTTTTGACTTGAGTATCTCTTTCTGCTGTATTTTTATTTTCGTTTTCCTTAAGAAGAGTTTTTTTCTTAATAGCTTCAGGAGTTTCTTCTTGTAAATATTTTGTTTTGAATTGCTTCTTGATGAAGAATATTTTCTGTGTTGTTTGTTTTCACAGATATTTTTTCACAAACAAGTTCAAATTGATTATATTTGCTATATTTACCTATTTATTGAAGGCTTTCAATGCAATCTTCATTATTTTCTATATACTTTGGAAGAATCAACATTTTGTTCAGAATTGTAACATCTCTTGAAATTACAAATTTATGTTTGATTTGGCATACAATATTCTGTATAACTTCGATGTTTCAGAGTAACGAACAAAAATCCCTTCACTTGCGTTTTGGATCAAGTTATTTCTTGTAGGATTTTTGTTTAAGACAAATGCCCTAGAGCCAAATGTATTATTGTGACGAACTGGCAAGATTCTTTTTACCCACAATTAAAATGCTGTTATATTTTTGATTGATCTGCAAGTGTAACGATTAAGTAAATTATTTGCATTGTTTACAGTTTCGACCCAAAATGATTCTGTAAGATGTGCTTTATTGAGAAGACATCTAGCCATTTCGAGCAATGTTTAGTTATTTCTTTCCGAAACAGTTTTTTTTATGTGTGTAGTCTGCAGATAATATTCTACATATTCCTCAGATTTTCAAGTATTTGTCAAATTCTTAGCTATGGTATTCAGATAATTCGTTGCCCGTCTGAAGATGTTTTATTTTCTTGCCTGTAGACCTTGAAATTTTGTTAAGGAATTATTTTTAATTTTCAAGAACTTTTGTTTTTCTTGTTAGAAAATAGATACTGTAGTATCGAGAAAAGTCGTCAGCGAATGAGACAAAGTATTTTGTACCTCCATGTGGCGGCGTGTTTACAGGTTCGAATACATCAGAGTGTATTATCTCATGTAATTCTAAAGTTCTCGGTTATTCTGTGATCTGGAAAGGAAATATCAAAAATAGTAATTTTCCGCATATTTCACATTCTTCCAATTTTTGTGATGTGTTTAGAACCAATCCATTCAAAATTCCTTTTCTGTTCCCTAAATTTAAATCTTCTTCGTTCATATTTCCAAGTTTTTATGATATATTCTGATTTCATTATTTGAACAAAATATAGCCCTTTCATGTTCTTCTCGTGTGACATCGTATTCTATTCGGTATATTTGGTTCGAGTACAGTATTATCTTCAGGAGATTAAATACGATTAATAATTTTTTCCAAAAGTTACCTTATATGTATTGTCTGTAAGTTTTCCTACTGGCAGTAAAATTCGTTGCAATGTCTTGTACACGACTAACTTAATTTTAACACTGCTTTCAATGGGTGTTGTGTTATATTTTGAAGCAAGTTTAAGAGCATTTATCCCATCGAAATATTTAATGTTTATAAAGGTTGCCATTTGTGTACACATATGTGCTGTACTATTCATGTCCAAATGCGTGTTCAATTTTGTGTTATAATGAATGTTAAATTTTTTTTTTCTTAAATTAAAAATGTGAATTGACTGTTTTCCTCAAACGTTTCTTTGAGTTGCAGTAACGTGCTTCGTGCTCAATTTTGTTACAAGCATGACATATAAATTTTAACTCCGGTTGATTCGGTTTATTGGGGTCACTTCTTCGGGAGATGTTTTACAATTTTTCACTTGTATAAATTCTGAGGGAGATACAATTAGATGTCTTCAGGCATGGGCGTAGAAAGCAAATTTTTCCAGTGGGGGTCCAGCCGTCAGCGAGATATTTATGACCCCAAGTTTAAAGCGGGGGGTCTGGGGGTCCTCCCCCGTAAAAATTTTGATTTTTAGATGCAAAATGGTGCTATTTGAGCAAGGTTTGAACTAAACTATTAAATACAGATATGATAGAAATTTCAATGTTTTTAAATATATATTTTTTGTCTTAGTAAACTACGTTAAGTAAATCTTAATCAAATTTGGCGCTTTGTATCCTTCCTCGTTTGTGACTTCTTGTTGCATATATTGTATGAATGTGCGAATTACGTACTTACAAGTGTGAGTCATGGTATTCATCATGTTACATGTCAGTACTTACCAATATACTTCATAACTTCATTGAGTTATCACACTGTGATATCTCAAAGTTATCACAGAACTCGGACTGTGGCTGCCTTGTAATTTTTGTGCAGATATAAAAAACATGAGTTTGATGAAATAATGGTTGGTTATTCATAATTCAGTTAATTAATAAATGCTCGACATATATTCAGGTGCAGACATGTCGTGTTTTTTCTTTGCCAGCTGCAATATTCCAAAACTATAAGCAAAAATTATCTGTTGGATTATATAACCATATAGACTCAAACATTATTTCAGTGATCTCAAATTTCAAAGAACATTTTTAATTGCAAAAAACTGCAATTGAAACATACATACATAAACAGGAAAAAGAATAACAGTTGAATTAAGTTAATATATAAAAAAGTGTTTGTACATAACAAACATTCCAGAAAAGCAATTTTAATTTTCCATTTTACCAAACACGTTTTTCCTTTTGTCACTCTTTTTTATAAATTCAATGCACATTGATTTCATGTTCAATTTGTCCAAATGGTCTTTATGCACACGGCATAACATTAAGGAGTTCAGTCGCTTCTGGGTCATAGTACTCCTAAGGTAAGTTCCTGAATAATTATAACATATTTAAATTGCCCTACATACGTAGTTACTTTTGTTATTTACGCCTTTCAATGGCTATTATAATATTAAAATACACATTTTTAATGGAAAATAACATACACGGTACGTTAAACATCGTAATACATTACGATATCAAGCATTGGACCATACTGCGCACACAACTCCGTGTTGAAGTGCCTCTTTTACTGCACATAAGAGATACATCTAGCAGCCTCTGTATGAAACACAGCGACATGGATTTCGGAGATGAAAATACCCCTCTCTTTCTTGAATAATAACGTAGGCAACAGGTTATTACAATAGCCGTTGTATACACATAGATGTATTGTTGGCTAAAACATTGTTGTCGGCTTGTTACTAGCTGTTGATATTTAAATAAAACGAGCTGATTTACTTTCGCTCATATTCATCTCACGACAATATAACTTAACATTTTCAGAACACGAGATATAGTATTTTTTTATTTTGACATTAAGTTGTTCTGTTTATGAATAAATTATTTTCTTAATATGAAATAATTGTGTAGTGAAATAAAATAGTATTAACAGGTGACACATGTGACACACTATTGTTACAATTAATATGAACTGAGCTTGCCTATTTCAAATTTGCGGGAAAAATAAAAACAATTGTTGGACGAATCTTAAAACAAAAATTAAAATTACATTTCAAAAATCAGTTTGAAAAACATTAAAACATATTAAATATAATCCTTGAAAACTTGTCTTAAGGGGCTCGTCTGCCTGCCTTTAAACAGCGTTGCAGCGTGACAGCAATTCTCTTCTTTCTAAGAAACTACTAAACGTGTTTATAATTTGTGCCTTTAGGAAAAGAACAAACACTTCAAACTATGTCGGTACGGTAGTTTTAAAACATTACATTAGTTAGAAATATCATTTCGGAAGACCTCAAAAGGCTAAAAATCGCTTTTTTCAACCTGTAATATCTTTATAACAATCCAAGGAATTCGTGTTAATCCACCTTGGGAACATGCATTGGACTTTGCTTAAAACTTTCCACCATTAAAAAGATAGGGTCACCTCGGAAAGTGTCAGTCAGGCGAGTGAATTACGATACCACTGCGCGCCGTTTCAGTGTATTGGCCTAGAGGTGATACCATCTGATGCGCCCTTGGCGCCGTGCTTCACTAACACAAACACATGGCCAGTAGGCGAGATCCTTGAACGAAGATTACACGAGCGAAGTCACTGTGTATTGTGTGAACTTACCAGCACTTTTTTCTACTTCTTCCCGTCTGAATTAAGCCACGTATCCAAAGTAGATATTTTAATCTCGACAAACAAGCACTTCACATCAACACCACTAAGACACACGGCACTACTCACATTACTAGACACTTGAATACTGATACAGTGACACGACGACACATCACAACCACGTGCACCCTACCCCTTTGTCCTGGCAGTATCAGGTGACTCACCCCTCCCACTGTCAGGGCGAAGGGACGGTGGGAGGGGTGAGGCACCTGATACTGCCAGGACAAAGGGGTAGGGCGCAGTTGCGACCACGTTATTTCTATGAAAAGATAATATTAGCGGGCTGTAGTTTGTGTGTTGATTTCCAATCAGGCTGGTAACACATATTAAGCACATGAAGTCGTGAAAAACATGTATGTTTAACTATGCACAGTTAACAGGCAGTGATAGGCCTATGTTTTAAAGTTTGACAACAAAAGGGTTCATTGTACACTGAATGTGGGTAGCAACATAAAGTAGTACAATATAGTTCCACAAAGTGAATAATGAACATCTAAATAAACAAATTTCCCGCCACCCATAACTGTGATGGGTGTCCAACTCAATTCCAGTGGGGGTCCTTATAGCCACAGTGGGGGTCCAGACCCCCACGACCCCCACGGTTTCTACGCCCATGTCTTCAGGGAACACACAGTCCGAGGAGAATCTGCCAGAAGACGGGGACGGATTGCAGTCTCCGAATCGTTGTAGTTTGTACTGTCGTAACGAGACCATCGTGCTCGTCCGTGTTTTAACTGTTTTACTTTACGCAGTTACTGTGTTATTTGTTTTCGTTCGCATTCCTCAAGATATCTGTTTATCTGCTGCTTCGTCTACAACAAGCTACTCTGTCATTTGTTTTGTTTTTTTTTTTTTCCTGTTTGCTGTTTTAATTATTTTTGTCTGTTGTTTCGCACTTACTGACGGATTTTTTTTTTTTTTTTTTTTTTTTTTTTTTTTTTTTTTTTTTTTTTTTTTTTTTTTTTTT
>PNEQ01054451.1:0-82196 GCA_003012365.1 Medauroidea extradentata
TGAAGTCGATTTATCTTGTCAACAGTGCACAACACTTCGTCATTTTTAATATGTATGTGCGTTACAAACGGACGCCATTACAATTTTCAAATCCGGACCACTGCTCATGCGCGGAAGAATAACAAAGCACTAGCGCCTGCGGTTGGTCATGAAATTAAACAGACGGTCAACGAAAGCCCTATAGAGATAACACGCCCTGACTGTTACTACCAAACACGGTCGTGGAAGTTCCTCTATGGCCGTGCTACCAAAGACGTTATAAAAGAATCACTAACGACGCAAACGACAAATTCTATATAACATGACCCTTCTGACCACGGTCGTAGAAGAACAGGTCTGGACACTCGCCCATCTAACAATGTATTTTGCTTGGCTCCCTTGTTTGGCTGTAGTTCGGCACGTTACCGAGAATGTCGTACTTTTTGGCGCTGTTTTCCGGGCGGTCGGACTCAAACTCCGTCCACTTTTTTCCATTGTTAAATTTATAAAGTAAATAAGGATTGCTGGAGCCTTTTCTTAAATTTGTGAGCGAAGAAAGTATTTCATAAATATATAAAAAATACGTTTTGATAAATTGTTTGTCTTAGCGGAAAGGAAGTGGGTGGAGTTTAGTCCGACCGCCGTAACATCAGCGCCAATAAAACACAATATTCTCGGTAACTTGGTGAACTACAGCCAAACAACAAGGGGGTCAAATATCCAGGCGAGTGTCCAGACCTGTTCTTCTACGACCGTGATAGAGACATATTTGTGTTTGCTGCTATATCTTGGCCGTAGATACTAACAAAGCACGAATGCTACTATGTCTTGGATGAAAATTGCGGTAGACCGCGCCCTTAAATTGCAGCAGCACTGTCGCAATACCAGATTTGTTTACGTACACGCAAATATAAACGACATATTGGAGCAATTGCGGTTATTATTGGTTTTTATGCGGTGTCAATAGTAATTAGTATATTGTGAGATAATAATGTCGCTCCCATATTTTTGGGAAGCAAAATGTGCAGCAAACGGTTGTGTTTCTGTTCCAACTAAACAAAGATTTTTTCGTTTTTGCATGGCAACACAAAACCGGAAAAATAAAAAAATAAATAAAAAAAAGGCTAGAAAAAATTAGGCAATAAAACCTTATAGCGTGGATTGTTATCTATGCTCTAAGGATAAAACGGCCCATGCGCAATGCTTCTCCTGTGGTGTTTCTATATTTTCCCGTAGTTTGAATGCAGTGCTAGAGAACACACACACACATACGCAGCAAAGAAGAAGGAAATATTCAGGACCCATTCCATAGTACTGAGTTACTTCTATTTCCGTAAGAGTAATGCTCGTTGGTTCTGTGATATACAATTGTTTTTAGGTAGCGAATAATTTCTTGAAAGCTTAGAAAGAAAATGTTTTCTTATCGGAGAGTTTGGCACTGGGAAAATTTCTGCCGCTAGTTTCGCTGCTATCGATATTGGATCAGGAAAAAATAAATCGTAGTAAAATAAAAGTTATTAAGGCTTGGAAATGACAGAAGTAATTTAACTTAATTTTAATTTGAAAAGAAACCAATTTCGCGATTTAAATTATTAACTTAAAGTGACTGAAAGTTCAGGAAAGCTCTGTAATTGGTCAGTTCACATCCATTACCGTTACCAGCGCTCAAGCGGCAGAAATTTTCCTTCTGCCAAACTTTTAACATTGATCTTTCTAACCTGTAGTCGAATTCACCTTAGTACAGGTATGGTATTATGTTAGTATTTATGGATTATTACGAAGAAGTGGTTAACTTTGTGTAAATTAACTCTTAATATAGATTTATTTTCGAATCTCTGCAACAGTTCTTTGTTTAGTTTTTCCCACGATCAACCTGAGACAATTATCTCAACTGTCGCATGCAAACTGAACTATCCTATCAATTAAAAAACATGTGTGTGTATATATATATATATATATATATATATATATATATATATATATATAAATTAAATGGATCAGCTTCAGAAACGAGTTTTGTATTTTTAAGAGATTGAGAAGGTCATCAGTAATAAATTATTAAGTACACAAATTGATAAATGCAAAATAGTATATTTAATTGATAATGTATTTTGAGGGTGATATGTTATGTCCTCAGGGGTTATTTGTTCTACATTATTTCAGTGTGCTTCATGAAATGTTATTTTCATGAGAATGAATAAAATAGCTAATAAGGCTACCTACTCATAAATAGGAGTTTTACTCCAACTGCTGGAGTGGACACACAATAAACTGGTACTTCGAAGGACTGATTTATTTAGTCATTATTCAACATACACTTCTGAGCAGATATTTAAAACCTCGCATGACAACATTCACACCTACATTGCAAATAAACTTCACAATACAAATTCAGATCTATATTTATTCCATCTCTAGTTTTTCATACATTACACGTTATAGACTAAAAGGAATAAGAAGTCACAAACCAGTTTCTAACATGGTATCGAGTGTTTCATATTTTTTACATGTATTTATATGGCATAAATAAGCAATTGTATTTTGTGAAATTTATAATGAACATTTCATAAACATATTTATTCGCGTAGTGACATGTCCCCGATTAAAACGGTATTGTATATATGTAGCTTCTATCAACATTATTTAAGATGGAACCAGCTGTTTGTAAGGCATCTCACCATGTGCGAGAGTTTGGGATGATTGTAGCTTTGGTATCGAAAAATATGTCAATTTGATATTATTTAAATTATATCTATACGTTTTTCGAAGGCAAATAGGTTTGTTTACCTGTGTACAACGTTTGATAAATTGTAATGTAACTCGGAGAAGATGCAACACTTAAAGTCATTTCAAAGCAATAATGTTTGAATAAATATGCAAAAATATTGCGGTAGGATACCATTTTCATTGGACGTATGTGTAATTCTGTAATGGGCTGTAATTTTCTTTAAATAAAAAAGCTTGAATGATATTTAACGAAACTAAAAAACCTGTATGACTGACATATTCCCACGAGTTACCTTATATATACGCATGTGCCAAAGTAATTATTCAACATAGCTTATATTTTATAAGAAATATATTTTAATTATTGAAAGAATTTCAGATACACCGCACATATTATTTTACATAATGCTGCTGTATAGTGGACACTCCCTCTAGTCTACATATTCTGTAAGATAGTTTGCAGTATTAATATTTCATATATGTGTGTATGATATGATTGGAACCATTTCTTGAAATTTCACTTCGAGTGGCCATATTACCTTTTAGCTGATAAAAGTAACTTTTAAAACGAACTATAGCTCAGTTAACCAATGAAAAATATAATTACATAAGTAAAACCATGGAAAATAATTGAAAATATTTTTGTAGTCTTCATAAAAACAACGTTACAGTAATTTTTAAAATGGAAAGGACATAAAATTTAAACACTGAGAATTAAAAAACATTTATTTTTAATACTGGCATTAAAACTTGGCTATTTTTGTACATTGACGAAAGCAATAATATTTTTGAGCCATTAATATCAAAACCTACACGTGAGTGAAATCCGTATAGCAGAGTATATAATATGTATAACACATATAAAATAAATACATAATATATATAATCGTGTATTATACGGTTGATAAACATAAATTGCAGTTTTATTACAGTTAACTTCGCGAGTCTTCTTTGTCTAAGTTTGCGTATTGTCTCCGAATTAGTGAAAGAATTTGTAACTAAATGAGGTTCATTTCATATCATCTGTTTTCTATGGATTTAAACTAAATAGCAAATATCGTACTACGTAGTTAAGCTGAAATTTTTCGGAACGAGATTCAAGTATACAACGAACGTAAGTTATTATAAACACGTACTGTTTTAGCTTATCTGCTTTTAAGTAGCTAAAGCAAAACTGAAAATATTTTAATGGTTAGATTACAAGAAATTCTGTTACTAATATTGTGACATCCATACGCAGTGAAGACTTTTGTGAGCATGGATAGAAAAACAGACAATGCTGCAGAAATTTCCCCAAATTTTTTGAATAACTCTTGTAGAATGGAGCCGATACCACTCATACCCCAGCTCTCAAAGAGTTATTATCCTGACATAACTCCGTTTATAAGAACATCTTTCCAGAGAGTGCTGGAAGACGAGCCTCTGTCTGGAATGATCATAGACAACCTCAACGTATCTTCTGGTGTCAACGAGAACCTTCAATCAATTTCATATTCAGCAAAAGTGGCTAGTGAGTTACATGAGGCTAAGCTGGACGACATTCGAAGTGTTGAAAAAAGTATTATGCAGTCTCACGCAGTGTTTCTCTTACAAGATGATTCCATCACGAAAAATCGCAGAGCTCTCGAAAAAGTTGAGCTGAAATCTACTGTCTTGTTTAAAATGTTAGATAAAGATATTGTGAAACGCTATAATCTTATTCAAGCGGATGATCTTCTTCCAGACCCATACAGAGCTTGCATTGATTTTACAGCTGATGGATTTGATTTCAACAAATTTAATGGCGCTGATAAAATCAAAACTTCTTCAAAAATGGCTGCAACCAATGAATTTCGGCTAACCAGAAGGAAAATAAATAAGTTTCAGTGCCCTGACACATTGCATGACACTTATGTTCTTGAACCGAACAATATTATTTTCAGAAATTTTGAAGTTGGCCAAATATACGAGAAGTTTGTCAGATTAGTGAATGTTGGTAATCATACCCTCAGATTCTCCTTACCGTTGATAAATCTGGGCTCAAGCTTTCGTGTTACATGTGATAGTTTGCCAGGGCCAACAAAGTTGGTTACACCAGGAATGCCCGTTAAGTTGAGAGTGAAATTTGTTTGTAGTAGTTTAGAAAACAGAATGGAAAACTTAGACATTAAGGTAGACAGAGGAAAACCACTTAAATTGAAAGTAACGGCATTCAGACAGCCTCCAGTGTTGATGTCACTTTCATGTGCGGAATTAGATGGTAGGCTTACGAGGAGAGAAAAGGCTTTGTCAAAGTCTATAGAATGTGGCACATGCTGGGTTGGGGAGGCAATAATTTTGACAGTTCCCATGATAAGCACAATAGGTAGTGGAAGATTCTGGATTTTAAGTGAAGAAGAGTGGTTATCATCGTTTGAATTATATCGAAGCACTTCAGAAATTGTCAATATCCCACCCTTCACAATCCAGCCTAGATATTTCGATGTAAACGAGGGTGATATTGTGACATTTACTGTAACATTTAAGCCCGAAACTGATAGTTTGTACTCAGAAGAAATATACATAGTTTGTGATAACAGTACTTTTGAAGAGGTTAACATTGTTGGTGATGCTTTGCTATTTAGACGACAGTTTTTACAACTTCCGGGACTAGAAAAATCTGTACTAATTGACATGGACATGGATGAGGATTCAAGATATTTTATGGATCTTGGCGAAGTAAGTCAAAGTTGCAACAAAACCAAATCGTTCAAAATATATAACACTTCTGGTATTGCCATCCAATATATTTGGAGCGGCCGAATGGCTAAGGTAGACTTCCCAACGACGAATGAATATATAGACCTCCCTCTCAGCAATGTTCTAATTTCTCCAGAAAATGGCACGATTAACCCTAATTCTTCGGAAGAATATACAATATATTGCCATGTGACGGAAAGCAAATCTGTAATTTATCGTACCATAAAAAGCTTAATAATATGTAACATTCCAAAAAAGGCCGTTGTAGAGAGCGATAAGGTTACATACGTGCCGAATACGAGTGAAGAAAAAGAAACAATTAATATATTATTTGCTGAGATTGAAGTCTGGATTAGACTTATATCCCTTAAAGTAAAGCTATCACCTCCCATGGTTGACATTCGAGGATCAGAAATAAAATTTGGTGAAGTTTTTAAATTTCCTCTTATTATACACAACGAGAATATCGTTCCTTTACAAGCTACCTGGCAGTGTGCTTTGAAAGAAAGCCAATTAGCTGCAGTGCAAATCACTCCTTTGACATTTGAAATTGCAAAACAATCGAAATTTCGGTCTGAATTTATGCTGAAAAATAAAGAGTATGAAAGTATGTTGTTCAAGAAAACTTGCTGTTTTAATAAGGATAACCTTAAATGCACCTTCGTTTTTGCTAGTAATACTGAAGTGCCATACGTTTCCACTTCAAAGAATGTTATAAATTTCGGGCGAATCGAAACAGGTACACTGACTAAAGAAGTCGTTACCCTTAGCAATTACACTAGTTCCGAAATTCCATGGATGATTTATGAGTTTTATTACAACCTAAAATCCCAAGAATTAGAACTAGAAGATAATGTAAATACCAGGAAACGTACAGAATTTACCCCCGCAGAACAAAGCTGCAGTTTTACTTATAAGTTATGCACTACATTACAGCGCATCTGGACCTCTCTTATCGTTATAAACTCCTCAGTAAGTACCGAACAACCACTCGTTAAAACATATATTCCTGTAGTTTCAGATCTAATTAATCCTATAGTTTCTATTAAAGTTCTTCCTAACAAACTTCCTGTGTTGGCCTCCAGTGACATACTCTACGTTGGCATTAAAACCAAATTTACAGTCATTTTACAGAACTACACAAACTTACCAGTAGAGTTTTGTTGGGGTGGTAGTACAGGGTGTGATTCGCAAATGGTACACATTTATATTATTCCAAAAGAAGGTAAACTACCTCCACTGAACTGTGCATATTTTGACACTTTTATCATCCCACAAATTAAAGGAAAAGTAAAAAAATGTTTCGTACCATGTTACATAGGTGAACGTAAAACTCCTTTGTATCTTTGTTTACTCTGTGACATTCACAGTTTAAATGTTACTTTTAAACTTCCTTCTCAGCAACATATTCAATGGAATACCGAAGAGGAAGATGAAATTTTGAGTGAAAACAATGAGGCAGAGAGTAATTTAAGTTCTGATGCATCCCCTTTATCAAGTCTAGAAGGGAATCTATATGCTGTAAATAGTATCAAGCAAAAAGACTACCCCGCAGTTTCTACAGTGGACAGAATAAATGACGCTCAAGCCAAATATAAATCTGAAAATGAATCAGATCCAACCCTCATTCAGTTACTTTCGGGTATAAATCAAATGTATAATCACCCCACATTTTCGACAGAAAGCAAAAATATTCTTTATGAAGTGTTACACGATTCAAATATTTACACCGCAGCTAGTGACTTGTCAGACAACTGGAATTTTCGAAACATTTATAACATTTTGCCTGAAATATCATTCAAAAATGTGTCATGTTTCAAACCTTGCAAACAAACTGTGATTATCACGAACAAAACACCTATCAACTCGTGGGTGACCGCGTCTGTTACCTTCTATACTCAAAGGAAGCAAGACTGTGATGGTGATTATGTCAAAGAAATTTGGTCAGAAATATATCTTGACGAAACTGCCAAATGGGTGAAAATGATTGACCATGGAAAAGGCCTGGTTATTATAGCTCAACCTTCTAGAGTTGAGCTTCAGCAAAGAGGTAAGACTAAACTGAACATTTGGGTCTTTTCTGATACATGGGGGATCTATAAAGACTTGCTGAATATACATGTGAGTGGACTGAGACCATTTACTGTGGATATTACTGTCAATGTCATATCACAGCCAGTTTACTTCCCCATGTTTATGGGGTTTAAAACACCTTCTGAACTCCATTTTGGTGTAGTTCCTTACACAGGAAAGACATACAGACGAAACATTCGCGTGTGTAACAGTAGTTCGGTGCAGGTGATAGTGTCGTGGTTCACATTTTTGACAAGCGAGCATCACGTTCAAGATTCTACGCCACCATTTATTCTTGTTCTTGATATGTTCGACTCTGGTGAATTATGTGAGATCACCTCACACAGCACCACTTGCAAAGATGTCGCAGCCTCTGGAACGCACTTTGATTTACTATTCATGCCACCCTATGGAGCATTAGAAGCAAAAATATTCCAAGTAGAGCCGCTCAACAGCGTAATTCCACCTAAAGAAGGGGTGACAATAACAATATCCCTTTATACTAAGAGTTTTGATGAACCCATCGCTCCTTATGATTTGAGGGGTTGTTTGGTGGGTGTTGTTAGAACTCCTACGAAGTATTCATTTGGCCAAGGTTTACTGCAGAGACAGACCGGAATGGATCTAGAACCACTGTGTCTTCTACTCCAGGCACACATCGACATCTTACATGATTGTATCCATCTTCTTTCTGGAGATGCACGTTTTACTGCACTCGCAACAGATGTTCTCGACTCCCCGCAACAGAAGTTAGTCATGGCACAGGTATTAGAGATGGAAAATTCTAAAGACTTTCCTGTATTTGTACACATATCCACAACAGAGCCATATGTCGTGAGAAACGTGGATGTTGTAGATAAGCAATGCCAAAATGCCCCGGAAGGCAGTGTTTACTTGTCTCCTAGGAGCCGTATATATGTACACATTGAATGCTCCCTTACACCGGAAGATATAGTAAAAGTATTGGATACATTTGGTTTCTCTATCTATGATAAGTTTTCCATTGTAATTCCAAATAAATTAAACGCTGGTTTTATCAACAGTAATTTGGAAGTCTATCAGGGCAAGCGTTTAATGCAACGGTTTGAATTGTCTTGTGCCATCATTTTTCCAATCTTAGAGCTGTCGCAGTCGAGGCTGGATTTTGGAAATGTTTGCATGGGGAGTGCCAAAGAGACGAATTTCGTCCTGAGGAACAAGACAGGCGGTATGGTACGTTTTAAAATTTCAAAAACGAATAACTATGTTGCGTTCAAAGTAAACCCAGCTGAAGGTGTTATGCCGTCTTCAGTAGTTGGGTGGAAGAGTTTCGTTGACGTATGGGTAGTGTTTACTCCCGCAGAACAAAAGGAGTATAGTGAAGTTCTCAGCATCGAAACAAGTATACAGAAACTTAAATTACAGCTGACAGGCTTTGGAATCCCAGGACAGCAAATTGCTCCTGCAAATCTTCCAGTACGCCAATCAATCACCAAAAATTATGTATGACTTCTTGCGGTATTAAAAAAAATTATAACAATATTACGCATTCGGGTATTTTCGTAAATATGGACTCCTTACTAATGTGTGTGTGTGTGTGTGTGTGTGTGTGTGTGTGTGTGTGTGTGTGTGTGTGTATATATATATATATATATATATATATATTGCTCACTTTGTTGTGGTAGAATATTATTCATACTTTCAAGCCTCAGTAAACTTCTACGTCTCCTATATATTTCAATAGGCACATTCTATGTTTCAAGTAGAAGTTTTGAAAATAAATTTCGTGAATTATACGTTGTACAAGTTGCCGGTAACATAATGACAAACAATCGTCAATTTAAAACTACAAAAATGTAACAACTTTACATTAACATCATTTAAATGTGCATTAAAATGGCATACTATTGGAGATAGGTTACAATATTTCTTAAGCTTCATTATATAATTTCGAGATTAAGAAAATAGGTAAGATTCGCCTGTGATCACGCTAGGTTTGAGGGTGTAATTCGTGTACTCATCAAAACACAGTAACGAAAGAACCAACTTGTTTACAACGTCGTACTCAACTGGAATTGATAACAGTGTCGGTCTACCAACCATTAACTATTTAATATCAGTGAATATAATTAATCGCTTTTTACTCACACATGAACATTATTTGAAGCTAAATTAAAGTACGTGTTTAAGGAATATATTTTATTAATATATTTTTGCAAACGTTAATATAACGGGACGAATAAGGTTTTTTTCATTTGTACGTACCGTAATATGTTTCCTGTGCTCTTATTAAGACTTTGGTAAATATGTAATCACGCGTACATTCACGCATTTAGATTAGCAGTTTCGCTTCTATCTTGTCATGCATGCGTTTTTTACTATACTTTATCGTCTTAATATTTTTTTACGAAAATGTTGAAATTTTTTTTCCCGCAATAAAGCTTATTAAATCAGTGCACTATAGGACTATGTATTGCAGCGTAGCTTCGCGGACTGAAATCAAAAGAAAATCAGTGAATTTCTGTTGCTGGGTTGACTTTAATGTTACCGTTAGCTACGAACAGACAATTTATATAGCAATTCATGTTATGTAAACCTCGAGCGAAATTGAATCCATGTGACAATGTACCCGGAAGAGAGCTGTCGCCGAATTGTTTACGCTTACTCGATTTCCTGAATGTCGCAATCATTTCATAATTCATCTCTGGGCGTAACCACATAACGTAACAAATACACTCCGTAGACATGCTTCCTGCATCTTTCCGGGGCAGACAAAATTGCGTCGGTGACTTTCATTTAAACACAGGAAAGGGTCATTTTGGAAATAAAATTCAAAAAAGCAAGCTGGGAATTTTTTTCTGGAAAGTATTCGTACCGTGGCGCGGCCAATTGTGACGTTTCAACACAGAAGGGTGAGGGATCATCCATTTAATCATTCTTTGGTCCGATGAGAGAACGAAAGGGGAGGAGAGTCCACGAGAATCAATTAGTTTTATTGTTTCTATTTTCGCGAATCCAATCCCAGGGCGGAAGCGCGGACGGCAGTATTAATTCCCCGCTTGCCCTGTACCCCCTCCATCCTCATCCCTCCTGTCTAGGATCGCAGCGGAAAGCCTGTGTCGCGTCGCGACGCAATTTACGGCTCGCCTTCCGCTCACAAGCTGACCACCACGCTAGGCATCGGGTGGTCTCCGTGACCCTTCCCGTGCCCGAGAAAAAATAACATATCCGTACTCTCATATTAACACTCTGAGGTCAAACTCTGATATATCACTCGCTGCGCTGCTACGGATATTTCCGTACCGTAATGTAGTTACTGTGCTGTGACTCTGTGCCAGGATATTAACGCCCTGACCGCATGTTTTGCACACCACTCGGACTTGCCAGATCTGTTATAATCGTGTGATGTGTAGTGAGTGAGAGAAAACTAAAATTTAATTTAATAATCTTAATCATATGTTTCATTTAAAAATTGAATATTTTCAAATGCCATTGAACAACTGCACAATATTGAAAGTGTACATAACATGGCGAAGTAAATGTTAGTTTTATTGGCCAAGGAATGTTTAGGTAACCATCCCAACGTTCTTCTGCACTGGAAGAAAATGTTTTGTGGGAAACGTACTCTGTCTAAAAAATTTTTAATAAACGGAAAATATTTTTTGATAAAAGCGATACTTTTGTGGGGAGCACGAAATATATTTTGCTGAGAGAATACCAGCAAAGTATTTTGTTGCTGCCACAAAATAGTTTTCCAGGTAAAGTGATTTCAGAAGACCCTGGAATAACGAAATCAGGATGAGCGGATCAGGGAACTGGTCATTGCGATGCAAGTTTTTTTATTTTTTTATTTTCTTTACCCCTGCTCCCCCTCGCTCAGCTGTTATTTATTTGCGTAATTTCTGGAATATTATAAGGACTCTAGCAATGACCTTCTTGTTAGTTATAAGCATAATACGTGAAACCTTATAAGGGTCTCTAAACATTTACTGCATATTAAGAACAGCAAATATGAAGCAACCAGTGATGAATATTCCTAAATGAGTATTAAAGAAGCGATTTTGTGTTCTGACCCTTGTGAAGTTGTTAGGAATAATATTTTCGACCTTCTGGAAGCCAATCAGTAGTCACATAATACAGACGAACCCGCTCGTCCGGAAGAAATATTATAAATGATAATCTTACATAGGCCTACTCTTGGTGGTTACAATACATGCCTAACTGTTTTGCTGGTAATGAATGGGATATTCATCTAACGGACTTGTCATTTGCTAACGATGTATTTCATGGTAAGTTAAAATACATTCTGCATAACATCTAGTCAAAATAGGAATTATTTACAGCTGATCGGTTTGCTGTTGAGTGCCTTGCCCAGGGATAGCAAAAAACTGGATTCTAGTGTTCTTTTTGGAGGGCTGTTGCATAAAAATCAGGATGTGGAAAGCTAAAAGTGCAGACACCTAGACAAGAGTGTGCTGGTGAATGCATTTGTTTTTCTTACTATTTTGCGTTCGATGCTCTATATGTGTGAGTGTGTGTGTGTCTGTGAGTGTTTTGTGTAAGAGTACAAATGCAATTCATTAAAGTGGTCAAAAATGTAATAATTTACCTTTGCTTAAATTGTTACAACTATAATTAAGTTAGAAAAATTACGTGCTATAATATTAAAACAAGTTAAATCACGTTTTATATTCTTACTAGGGAGAATGCATATATTTCTATTATATAGTAGTGTCTCTAACTAAAAAATTAAACTATTTTATTGGTTTCCCTTTTGAATTTGGTTATCTGAAATATATGTTTTATCCCGCAGAGTATTCACGCCTAACAATAAAATATTTGTTCGAGGCAAATTTAGTAATTTATTTTGAGTATACATTTCGTGGCGACAAACAAACATTTATGTATGTGCACGTCGAGTTTTGTAATCAAACCTCGAGATTTTTTGGCCAGTTCCGAGACAATTATCATTACAGCTGTAATTGTAAGTATATTGAACGATTCTTCATCAGGTACAAACAATCCTTTAAAAAAATCATAAAGTCGTAAATTTTGTAATCTACATCTGCGTCAATGTCACGAATTTTACGAGACATACCTATATATTAGGACGTGTCAGTTACTAACGTTCAGTGTTGGCCGTGGATGCTAATGTTCTCTCCTCAACGCCAAAGTTCCCAGGTTCGACTCTCGGTACTATCACGTAATATTCAATGACTCGGCTATATAGTAGATAGATAACATCCCATAGTTATTTAGTAGCACTGACCAAAATAAAACACTCTGGCAAAAAAAATGAACAATCAAAAATAAAGAAATAATTTTGTTTCATCTGAAAAAATATATCGTTAGCCATATACGAATAGATTCAAGCAAATTTAGTTTAATTCAACTGAAACTTTCTCTCGGGCAGAGTAAGGCCGAACAGCCTACTTCTCCTGGAATATAAAATGAGCATCTGGTAGCGGGACGTGGTTAGATACACAGGTGTGCCTGGCCGAGGGGGGGGGTGAGTCCACCCCAAATTCTTTACGGGTAATGTCCTCCCCCGAAAAGAAATTATAAAAAAATTATCTAATAAATATATTAATAATCCTACCAGCGGGATGTTCCAAGTTTATATAGGCCTATGACTTGAAATAGAAATTTTCCACTAGGGATGGCCTCCGGGCTTTCTGATGTAAAGTGGTGATCAGCATATCAGCCATTGGGCATTCTTGCATCCCCTTTCCCCCAAACGTTAACTGTCGCGCGCGCACGCCAATGGTCGGAGGCATCCCTTGCCGGCGCGGAGCGTGCACCAACGATCGCACGGACTGCCGAACTGCGTATGTTCTTTCTCTCCCGTCTGGCGTGAAGTGCCCGCAGTAACTCGCTCTCTCGGCCGGATGTTCCGGGGCGCGGGAGGTCGCGGGTCACAAGTCATCTCTCCGGACTTGTTTTCCCGGGTCACCCAGGGGAGGAAATAAAGGGTCCAGCGAGGGTCAGGGCGTGCGATACATCACCGGCCGCCGGTCCACGCCTCGCGGGACAGTTTGTTGTTAATGCCTTCCCTTTTAATATCCTAAAACCATCTCGCCGCTGGCGATTACCGGAGCTGCCGAGGAAATGGTGCGTCCCGCGCGCTTACCCCTCACCCCCCACCCCTCTCCAGGCCTGTGTTATCACTCTGCAGTTTAATAATCACAAATCATTTTTGCCCGGGTCGCCCCACGGTAATCGAGAGGGCGGGCGCTTTTGCCGTTGCGAGTTAGGCGCGGTCCGTTTAATATTCATGGAAGGGTTGCTGGCACGCGGGTTGCTGGAGCTCTATCTGGCAGGCGCAATTGGCGCCGAGGTTGCTAGCGTTTGTTAAATGGCGGCCTGATTAGCTTGATAATTTTTTGTTACTACTCACCTTCGCAAGAGTGCTTATAAGCAAGTATTGATATTCCTATTGAATGTTGATTTCAAGTGATCTGTATAAATTATGTTACTGCGACCTGAATTTAGTTATGACCTAGCATTCTCATTTGCCTGGTATCAAGGAAGGTAACTGTAACTAAACAATCATTATTTACTGAACAACTGTCAAAGAATTTAAACAATCAAGACCACATTACAAATATTATTTTCAGAGAAGTGTTTTAATTGTTTACACAGTCTTGATAAGCTGCTAATTTTATCTATCTAATTTCCATATACGTAATGTACCGTTGTTCTTTAATTTACAGGAACAATTTTAAGTAATGTTTTTACGCTTATACAAATATATTTTCATCTCAGAAAAAGTTTGACTGTACCGCAGAATTTTATTATTTTTGTATGTTTTAAATAACAAACGCCTACTATTGTTAAGCTTCTGTCTTGCACGGCTCGAGAAGCATTTGGTGAAGTGTTTGGTTTAATTTAAAATGTTGAACGTTAAAGCGTTACGTCAGTTAGTGGAGATTATTTAAACTAACAAATATTTTATTCAATATTTATTTATTCCAAATCATTATATTATCTCGAATTAGGCTCACACACTAATGTTTACTTCATATTGTACTTTTCCTTAGTCTGACATTTGTGCGTATTTCTCGAGTAGATAATATTGAAGAAATTCAATGTTGATTTGTATTCTTTATGGAATTTACGCAAAGCCATTTATGTTATGTTACATTCACACTAAACAGCCTTTGGCGCCACTTATTAATGAAAGAGGAACTGTCTTCTTTTTATAAATCCTACACATTTCATTGCCATTCCATCTTGGGACTTTTAAATACATATTAAGTATTATCATGGATTTATTTTCTTACTGTAGTATATAAATGAATGTATGCGGCTAGAAAACGTGATATCAGGTTTAACACAGTCGTTTACCTAAATTTAAGAAGCAAAACATTTTATACTGTCTACTGCAATAAACTCTAAAATGAATAGTACTAAGTACACTATGAAGATACAATATTCGTTTTCCTTTATATTCGCCCTTTAAATAAACGAGTACGCAGTTTTATCCACTATTATTTCGTTCAAACTTCTCAATAATCAATATTTGCGTTTATATTAGTTTCATGTATGATAATAATTCAATCACGTCAGTATTGTCAACTTAAAATGAGCAGTTAGTTTTCATTGTGCCTTATGAAGAAATCTGCTGGCATATTATTGCCACAATATTTTATGTTTTTAACGTCGTTGACTGTGGTTCATTATATGTTAATTAATAAAAATAATTTTTCGATGTTAATAAAAATCCAAACACACAACATTTGCAAAAAAATATTAAAAGTAAGTTTATGGTACCAACCGTTAACATACCTAGTTCATACAAATATTGTAAATAAATTATCTTCTGAAGCTGGAAGTAAACATGCAAGATGAAGGCATGAGTGTTAAAAAATGTATATCTAATAACTTTCTTAAATATTGGTGTTTGTTGTCGCTCGCAGACTTAGTTTCAACAGCGTTAATACTAGATAAAACATTGATCTGGCTTGATTTTGCTAGGTTTATTAATACTACACTTGTGTATTGTAGTAGGACTCTCTCTATGTATGTTTAAAATAGAAGCAGCAATCAGGTTTCGTTAGCACAACGCGTTGGATTGTTCCTACAAGAGAACACTTTATTCCTTCTACAGAATATGTTGTTGCAGTTACCCAAGATATCACACTTGGCATACTGGCTAGAGCACTCGCTTACCACCAATTAAATCCGTGTTCAAACCTCGGTGAGGTGACTTGGATTTTTGCATCTGGAATAGAGCCGGACAGTGCCGTTGGTCAGCAAGTTTTCACGGAGATCTCCCATTTCCCACGCCCACTCATTCCAGCACTGTTCTATACCTACCTCATATCACCCGTCACCAGCGTTGAAAACCTTACTCTGAAACTCTGGCCAAAATGTCTTCACTTCAAATCTAAAGAATATATTTTTTACTTTTTAGGTTAATATTGTTGCTGAACTAGTACTATTATGCTCCTACAATACACCATATATTCGTCTTTACCACTTACGAATATACTTGTAAAATTCTATCATAAGGTAGCCTACAAGCTTAAACTAACCCACCGCAGTTGTTTTTAATCAGCTGCAACTTTTCGGTGCTCATTTGTATGGATCAGAAAGCAGTCACTGTAACAGTTCTCCATACTACGCGTCTTAAAGTAACTCACGAAGCCTACTACTGCGTGGTAAGAGAACATAAGCAAATGAACTCCAAGTGTGGCATTAGCAAGCACTTAATTTTCCACAAAAAAAATAGATGTCTTCGTAAAGCCTGCGAAATTTTGTCAGAAAATTTGTCAGGAGGGCACCATTTTATTATACTGTACTTATGAATATCGCAGGCTGAAACCATCAGCCGAGAGGCCGATGTACTCTTGTGCTCAGGCTGAAATCGGGATGCTTGTTTTGGCACTCCGTAGCCGAGGGCGCGACAAAGCATCGGCAACACAGTTACGCGACGGACGGTTGGAAACGGCCGGGACTACCGTAATGGCTTCGTTAGCGCAGGCGTTACGACCGGGGAGTAAACCTCGCTGGTGCTTCAAGGGTGATGGGAGAAAGGGGGGGGGGGACTTTGTAGAGTTGGGGGGGGCAAGGGTGGAGATGAGAGAGGCCCAGCCGTACGAACGACAATGGCTAGGCAATTCCAATTTCAATTCCAAGACTTTGACTCCCTCCCAAGCAAACCTATCCGGGGTTTCACCGTCTCTGTCTGGCGCACTTAAGGAGCCCGGGATATCTGCATCGCCCTGTTCGTTTCATCTCCTCCCCGCTCCCCAAATCCGATCCTCCCTCCACCCCACCCTCCTCCTCTGTCGCCGCCACCACCCTCGAACCCCGTCCCCCGCGCACTTCTCTCTCTATACAAGCGAATTGGTTCCCCATTTCCCATTGCCTCGCATGCACGAGAATTTCCCAGAGTCAAAGCTTCCCCGGGACGGAGGAACGAACCTTATCGCATGCTCTCGGATTGAAATTGGAAGATATATACATAACACGCGCCCTTTGCCTCCTTGCCCCTTCCCCCTCATCTGGCCGCTTTTCCCACGTCATTTATTACGCGTCCCGAAAACATTAAGTCTCGACTGCACAGTGGGCAGTTAATGTCCAAGTCCAAATAACTACCAGGAGGCTGGAACATTGCCCTGAGTTTCATCCGTTTCCCTAAAACAAACATTCTCAATAATCCCATAATTCAAATGTAAACTTTATAGCCACGTAATTATACTGTTACCTAAAACTATTCCTGTTGACGTAATAAAATTCTCTGGCAAAGCCTGAAGTCCATCATTTGGCAGCTGACACTGGAACGACGAAGTACAAGAACACATTTCGTAACGCTAAGCATTTAAGTAAGCACTTGGTATATTTCTGAAAATTTCATTCATTTCTTATAAAGATGTAGAGGTGCAAGTATTTCTGGTCGTCATAAAATACTCAAATGTATCAAAGAACTCGTTAATTAAGCAATTAAAAAGTAGCAATAAACCCTACAACATAAGACGTCATGCGAAATTACACAATACGTTTACTCAGTCCACTTAAACACGACATTAAGCGAACGAGGAACTCATACCGGCGAAGTGACATACGGGTTTATTTATGTAGATAAGTTTCTGATCCATAGATAGCTATTACATCGTTAAATAACGACAGCCAGTAGTTTTGCTTCAAACAAATAACATCTTCGGGACAAAGCAGCAGCCACAGAAAGTGTCAAAATTGCGCTGGTTGTGTTTGAGAATAATATAATAATCACATGTTTACCGAAGATGTTTATTAACCATTTCACTTGTGAATTGAAAATAAAATTGAAGGGCTTAGAAGCCAAGAGGTATAAGTGCATTTTCATGAAACATGAGTTTAGTGCATATTTTGGTGGTTAAAATGTAAAGTTAATAATTTTGTGGCAGAGAGGTATGTGTGACACAGTCTCGTGGCTCATAATTTGGTGGTGTTTTACAAAAACAGCTGTCATAAAATATGCTGTTAGTGTGAGAGGTGAAGATATTATGAACGCCACTTCTGCCCCTTCACACCTTCACATATAAGCCCTTCAATACTGTGTTTCATGGTCTAGCACCTCGTGAAATGTCGAGGAAACAGTGATGTGATCCTGGCTGGCATTCAAGCCTAAGTTTTACAATACTCATTAAGAGACCCGGAAATTTCGCGATTCATTTGAGAAGACTTTAAATTCTAAACTCCAGTACACGTTAATTACTTTCACGACAGGGTCACTATTGCTGAAACTCTCCTTTGAGGACTGTGACCCAATAGCAGACCTGCATGAAGAAAATAAGCACTCACTGACTCCCGTGCTACCTTGTCAGATGTACAAACTAGAACCTCACTGGAGCAGCAGCCAATTAACAAGTAATCGAAGACAGCGTGTATACGGGACTGTAAAGTCCAGCCGGCTGGTCGTTGAACCCGCGATATTTCTGGGTTTATAATAATCATTTGTTGGAGATTGTTTGCAAATGATATCAAATTAGAAACTGACAGCAATAATTTTTGCTATGATGTACAATACCTTGAGATTTTAAAATCATGTTTGCTGTTAGAATTTCACTGGATGGAAAAAAACAATAACGCTACGTATTATGTGTAGTACTTGTAGAATAAAAAAGCGAGGTAATCAAAGAAGTCGATGCATTTGTAAGATCTATATAGTTAAATTAAATGTTCTCAGTCGAAACACGTTATAATTGTAGTTACCGTACGCTAAAAAGAAATAGAATATGCATTATTGTTTAAAATCGTTAGTATATTTCCTCTCTATAACCCTTCCTACTCTGCATTACACTACTTGAACATCAGGTTTAATACCTATAGGCTAATCGAAAACTAATTGTGACAAGTTTTAAAAGTTTCACTCCACCGCTGTACGAAATAAGAGAATCGTTAGTCTCTGATTCAAATAGTTTATTTTAGCGTTCCTAGGCTTCTGTGTCCCTTCATCTATAGCACGGATTTCTTTGAAGCCTACAGCAAAAAAAAATGCATTGACACATTCACAATTCACATACACAAATCACTACATTTTCGAAACAAAACCACTCAAATAATTAATGTCTGATTCTCTTTAGCCTGGTCTTTAATTGAGAATAAATTACCTCTCAAAAATGGGATGATTGAAGTGCCACAGTATTATCGGCTTAACCACTTAAATTTCAAGAAATGAAATATACTGTGATATCACCTGATTCGTGTGTATTATATGAGTACGTGCAATATGGTAACATTTGACATTTTTGAGATGTCGAATAAATGTTACAGTCTTCAATTTGCTAGTCATAATAACGTTTAAATAATTATCGGTTCAAAAGTAGATTTAAGCCGTTTTTGTAACAAATTCTCAAAATAATGTTTCCACTGTGTGTGCTTCCATGACCACTAGAGCCGTGGGTTACCCTATGCTATTGTAATATTCTGATAAAGTCAGATAGGTTTGCTTAGTTATATCACCAGGCTATATCTAAACACAGAGATTCAAAATGGCGTAAATTCAAAATATGTGTACATATTAGGCACACATTTATTAAATAGTTTACTAAATGTGATGACGGCAGCAGATTTACTTACGTTATTTTATTTTCATTAAATATGACATTCATTTAGTGCATTTTATTCCATATGGTATCACAGAGAGTCTTATTTTTACAATTATTTTCGCAACAATAGACGAGTTTATTCTGTTAACAGAAACTAACCCTTCTCGCGACCAAAATAATTAGGAGTTGGTCGAGAAGTTGTTCGTGGGGCTTATTGAACGTATTAAACCTTCATTCGGATTATTGTATTGATGCATGCTGAAATTTTTCACCACAGATGCAGAGTTCCTGCCTTGTCCATGTAGCGATGAGGTAATAACACTGCAAATTTATCTAAAGGTAATGTGGAACGTAATATGTTATGTTTCGTCTCAATATTCGTCACGTTACACGCTGCGAAATACTACGGGTCACTAATTCCAAATAATTTGAAACCATACAATTTCAGGTGAGTCAATCAAAATGTAAGTTTGATTCCCGGTAGGGTCGCTCCCAATATTTTCCGGCAGGAAACGTGGAGACCACTGGCTGGCGGTTTTTCTCATTGTACTACTGTTTCCGCTGTAGTTTCATTCCACAATTGCTCCATACTCACAGCATAACTTCGTGAGTTCGAAATATTATGGTCAACACATAACAGCAATTTATTCAGTGTTGGTCATGGCGATAAGTTGTATCTAGCAGCGCCGAACTAAAGGGATGGGTAGAAACGGAAGATCAATGGGAAACCTGTCATCAAACGGCATCGTCCAGCACGATTTACCCATGCGAAAATTCTAACCTAAATCGCGCTAGCGTCTGCCCCATCATGGCTTAATTATGAGTGCTTCGCTCTCAAGCACGCATCACTCCACTCGAACCTACTACATCCTGGCCAATAGGCAGACATTCTGCCCTCCGAGAAATCTACACTGCAGGTGGTCTAAGTCACGTGGTTAACATGAGCATGGCAAGATTTCTGCTTGAGGTATTCAAGCAGTAATTTAAGCAGAGTTTTCCAAGCTTTCAATAAGTCACGAGACCCTGTATTGCTAGCAGGATTTAGCCTGTGTTCCAAATACTTAACGTTAGCACTCGTACTGGCTCTCGCACTCACACTTTCACTCGCTCCCAGAATTCCCACAAATTATTTTGGAATGCATACACCCTCGTACTCAACTGTGAACACGATAATCGCTGGTATCGTAGATATTGTGTCTTTTTATCAGATATTTATTATTATCTGCCATACCTGAGAATATACTAGCCGCAAAGCGTGATAGCACCAATTAAATAAACAATACTCCACGGAACACACGAAGAGTGCGCATAGAGCATGCATTTACAAACACTCGCTACACGCACTCGTACGCTCGCACTCACCGACTCGCTCTCTGTATTATGGAACAGTACTGACGTCACTTCCGAGTGAGATTGCGCGAGTGCGAATATTTGTACTATTGGGAACACGGCCTTAGACGTGACCTGGTGTTCCAGCAAACCTGGCCACGTGATTGAAACCGGCAGGTTACTGAGACCCTCGGGTGTATTTCGTGGCCTATTTGTGAGACGTTTCTGTGCAGCGAACGGTAAGAGAAAGGAAAGGAGTGTGCGGAATTCTCCAGTTCGAGTCTCGTCCGAACTAGGAGGCGCACTTTGCTAATAGACACCTACCCCACCAGCAGCTACAGACGAGTCAATGGAATGGCGCACGGAGGCTGTTTGTTAGGACCTTCTGACGTGGGAGGAAGGGGTGGAGGGGGAGTCGCGCTAACACAGAAGGGGGAGAGGAAGTCGTTTCCACAGATTTGAATGGGAAAGTTTGTTGGTCTTCATCTCGTGCTTCGACTGCAAGTCCGCCAGAACGCGAAGGGGAGTAGGGTATTGAAGGGGGCAGCCCTAGGAGGGGTGTGGGCGGGAGGAGTCTTCTGAAGAAGGAAATCGAATTTGAAATTACTTTAATTCACAGGGGATCAGGTATATGGGAGGGAATATCGCTCTCTGCATGCTCTTGGCCGGTCGCGATGCTAGAGTGGCACAAACAACATGCCACATGGTCAGTCGCGAGTCTAATTGGCGCCAGTGGAACTGTCTTACGAGATAGCGAAGGGATTAGTATATTTGTCGTGTTCGTGTTCTTTATGGAATTACCAAGAAAACACTTATTTTGAAAAGTGTGTTGCACGGGTTGTTTTTTTTTCACGCCTGTACCCGAAAGCAAAAGAATGCGTGCATTTTTGAAAATTCCTCTGTTAAATGTGAGTCAAACAGATTTTCCGTACAAACCATATATTTAACACTAAGAAGAAAAAATAAATTGGGAACTGAATTTATTTTCTAGGCCGTCTTCCAGAATATTAAGTTAACTTCTGTTCTTACAAACACACATTTGCAGTAATGTCAGTGTATTTAATGACGCTTGCCAGAAAAATCACTAATTTCCACATTCGGTGTGCGAATAGCAGTTCATTTCGTTAGTGAGATGACACCCAACCTTCTATTTAAAAATGGTTTTCAGGTACAGCGTGACAACCGACGTTGGTATGACTGTCTACTTATCAAGTTTTCCTAGTTAGTTATATGTTTAACAACATTTTAAAAACAGAGTCTACACTTGGAAACCTACACATGACCAATGTGGCGAATAAATACAGCAATTCAGAGAAACATTCCGCAAACTGTTGTTCAGTAACATCTTTGGTTTAACAGAGGAAATATGTTCGAGCGGAAATGTGAATTATGCTCTCTCTATCTACATATCTCTTTATTTCTCTGTAACTGCTCCTTTCTTGCTCACACATCTACATACTCAAACAGTGAGAATATGACTAAAAGTGGCAGCAATACATGTTCACTTGTGGCCAAATTGTGAGGCATTTACTGTCACAAATCAACTGGACTATCACTTTTCAGGATTATGATAATTCTTACTTTGTCACAGTTCCTAACGTGGCGAAAGAATTCCTAAATTATTCTAATTTCTTAGTCTTCTTCAATTCACCTCTGAATTGTCCCACAACGTCACAAAAGTATCTCTTTTGAAACCAGTTGCCATTTCAACACTTCTTTGCCGCAAGATGTGAAGATATAAAGTTGTATTTAAACATACAAGTGCAGTCTGTAGTAAACACACAGGTACGCACACATTCATACATATATATATGTGTGTTAAAAAATTTTGTGCAACATTACTACCAACGAAGGCCAACACAACATATTACCAATTGCATAAACCTATATACACATTCATATACGTATTTACTTACATGGGACGTTTTTAGCAAAAACGCATTGCATACATACATTTTACCTAAAGTACCATATAAATACGTCAGTAAATTTTTTCAAAGGATCGTGCAGATATTTTTACAATGCGTGTCGTATAGGCAAGCCTGCCACACACGTTTGGAAACTGATCCTCGACAAAGTGTTTGTTTAACAATACAGTTTCATTTATCGATATTTGTTCAATGCGAAGGGTTATCTAGATCTACACACCTCGGAAAAAAAAGTGCTAAAACCGTCCGCCTGCATAGAAAATAAGGGTCATATCTAATAATTGCAGACAACGTTATCGCCGTCACGTGATATTGCTATTTGATGTGGTCGTCACACCAAGGGGCCGCAGAGACCGAGTAGTCAGACCATTCGCCTCCCACCAAGGCGATCCGGACCCGATCTCCGGCGGGAAATTGCGCCAAACGATGACGCTGGTTAGCGAGTTTTCTCATGGATCTCCCATTTCCCTCGCCTTTCTTATTCCGGTATCTTTTCATTATAGGGCTTCATCTCATGTCATTCTCCTGGGTAAGCAGATGACTATGGGCTCCCAGTCGTAAATATGCATTTCGATGTGTGATAATCTGACCCTTGGGTGTTTTCCACATACGATATTAATTTTTGTCACACTAAGTACACCCTACTGAAAAAAAGTGTCGTTTGGTGCAAGTAACCAGAACCTACCGTTTCCTTTAAGATTTCACACAAAGACGTCTGTGCAGCGTGGTAGTCTCCACTTATGTATTTGTTGGCAGATGGTTTTGCCACTTTACTTTCATATTGTGTGGATCTCGAATATCACTGAACATTATTAAAATGTGTAGTTTTACTCAACACTGTTTTAGCTATCATACACAAAAATACGAATCGCCTGATACGAGTTGAGTCAGGCTCTAAATAGCAATACACTTTTGTCTCCATTTTCCATAACTAAGCTCTAATACACAACTGTCACCATTTTCCACAAGGATTCGCCTGAAAAATATTTCAGGTGACTGACTTATTAGTTACATCATGTACAGTGGCGTCGGTGTAATACCTTAGAACCAGGAGAAACAAAATACAAACTTGTCCTGTGTTTTAACCGGTTGACCAGATACATATATATTATAGACTTGGCCTGCTAAATATTAAGTAAAAATAGGTGTATGGTAGATTACGTAAGCTGATTACTATCAGCCGTCGTGACATTCTATTAGCAAGTTACTGATAATATATGTTGTAGATAGTTTAGAAAATAAAATTAATTATTCTATACCGTGCATGAAAAATTCTTACGTAAACGGTACTTCATTGTAACTTTCATATATTTTGAGATTAATAAAGGGAATAAGAAAAGGCTGTACGTGTATGCAGATCCACTTCTTAATTTTACGATGGTTACTCGTATAACTGTCGTAGTTTGCTTTCGACCGTTTCCGGAATAATGTCGTACCCACTTTGGCATGTCCAGAGCAGATCCCGTCCAAAGGAGACATATAATCATGTAGCTTGTCTACAGTTTTACACCTGAACTGAAGGCCCATTGCGCTTTACGACTTCGATGTGTAGAATTATTTTTCTTCAAAATTGTTGAAAAGTGACTAACAGAAATTATTATTAAATCATCACCAAGGTCTTTTTAATTACTTTTGTCCTGGCGGAAAAATCGACAGAAGTAAGCGTTTTTGGGATCTATGTTTAAAACTGTTGCCATCAGTAATCTTACAAACTACTTAAACAAGATTTTTCACGTATTGCATATGTGAGTAAGTAACGATGAATGCTACAACGGACATTGCGTACCATCCAGTTTATACTGCTCGTCTGGCATGTATGTGCAACAATAACTACGATGGCATTCCGTAGTAACATAGTCCGCGCACTGTGTACGTCATGTATTGTGAAATGCAGTACGTAAACTGTTCGTTTTCGGACCAGTGTTTAAAAAACTTTTTTGTTCCTCTAGCTGTGACAGTTATTTCCCCAAAACATTAGCGTGCAATTTTGCCATACTTATGGCACATTTCATTAAAGTGCAAAATTGTGTTCCTTTCTCAATGGGTTGAGTTAGAGTTTTGGTACCTCGTAACTGGTAGTGAAATATTCGCGCAGACCTGGCTTGTTATCATACGTCGAATTAAATATGGAAACGAGTTCTTGTACAGACATTTCCAAATTACAGATTAAAAAAAAAAAAATTGTTCCGGCATATAGCATACAATGGTACCGTTCACTCAGTTTACTTCATTAAAATATTGCATTATTTTTAAGACTCTATGAAACTAACAATGTATGGTTTAGTAGTGTACTATAAAAAGTGGTAAAATAAAGAAAATTTGCAGGAAAACTTTTAGAACTAAACAAATGTCGCGATTAACGCATTATTGAAAACAGCCTACGCTGTGGTAAAGTAAAAGTAAAAGATAAACTTTTTATTTATAAACGCACAAAATTTTAAGTTAAAAAAAGTGTGTAATTGTTACCCGAAATACCTATAACCAACCTATATATGTTTATTTATTTAGTTAACGAAATATCAACGTGTAAAATTAAAGCACTAATATAATAATATAAACAGTATATTTCTGTGTTTTTATTAGAACTTTTAAAAAAGTGTTCTAACTTAATCCTAACAAATCGGCTTTTATAATCATACAAACAATTGAAAATAGATTTTTGTCATTTAATTTCTCAGGGATAGCCTAATATCCAGATGTTTTCATAATTAAATGGCCATGTATCATCATGAACGTCCCCTGCTCTAATTTTAAAACCACAGTTTTATGTATGGGTGGAAATATAGCTTTTTGACTGTCATTACATGAACGTTTTGCTTTGAGCCAATGACAGCCGCCCTTCCAGAAAGGCAACCACTCGATGGTGTTGAACTGCAACCTCGTATGTCGAAACATTGCAATTTCCCGCATACTGCAAACTTGTGTGTCACTGTTATACCGCTATATTAAGACGTGTGTTATAGAATTTTAATTTATGTTCTTGTATGGTAAAGATCTCTGAACCGTTATTACGTGATATATTGTGATTACTATGTTTTTAAATTGCTTTTGCCTGTCCTGACGTACGAAGTTGCTGTTCAACACCATCGCACTGCGTAACACATGATCGTTAACCATATTTATGAGAGTTATTTTTTGTAATTGGATGCTGAGTCTCGTTGACAGCGAGGTCATCAGACGGTTACAGACAACTCTACACACAAACAGGAACTGGGATGGGAATCGGCCATGGCCTTTTAAAACTAACCAGCCTAGCATTCATTTGGAGCGATTTCAGGAAATCATGAAAAACTAAATTCTTGATTGCCGGAACCGGGTATCAAACCCAATATCTCCCGAAAGCGAGTCCAACGTTTTACTGTTTGCGTTGTTTCTGAGTGTTGAATTGAATAGATTTTGGTCAGCACTTAACATCGAGATCTTTAGCGCTGGTGAGAAAGGTGACGTATGGGCATGGAGCAGCACTGAAATGATGGGGTGAGGGAAACAGGAATTCCCCGAGAAAACCCGCCGACAAAGTGTCACAATTGCCTGCATGCGAAAATCCGTGTTTCTGGGAGATATAACCTATAACCTTCCAAATAACTACATCTGGCATTCCGCTGATAGTAAACTAGAACCGATGTTAGTAGGTCTAACTTCGATCTTGTAAGAGGTAAGTACGTAAATGAAGCAAACACAATCATTCGTCGTGACCAACTCGACCCAGCCCACTTCTGACACGCAGTTGACTGACTACACACGAGACTTGGTCGTCGTTTCACACGCGAGTAATGCTTGTCGGGTGGCGCGCTGTGGGGAATTGCTTCTGATTCCATCAGCAATCATCATCAGGTTAATGTAAACGGTTAGGGTTATCGCCACTGATCTGCCACGCCCCTTTACCCCCTTCTCCCCGGTCCCAGCCGCGTTTTCTATCTCCGCTAAGTCACCCTACGTTAACGCACACACACCGCCCAGATGCGCCAAGCCTCGATTATAACAAGCAATACAATCGTGTCTCACATCATCAGTTCACAAATTCACGCCTCAGCAATAAACTTGTAAGCGCGTTCCACACGTTTGATTGTTAGTTTATAGTCACTGTACACTCATACATTTTAAATCAAACACTCGAAACGAATCAAAAGGCCGCGGTGGCCGAATGGTTAGACCATTCGCCTCCCACCAAGGCGATCCGGATTCAATTCCCGATGGGGTCGGTCCCCGGATTTTCGAATGTGGGAATCGTGCTAGACGATGCCATTGGTCGGTGGGTATTCTCGGAGATCTCCAGTTTCCCTTACCCATTCATTCCGGTGATGCTCCTCACCCACCTCATGGCAATCCTCACCAGCGCTAAAGATCTCGATGTTAAGCGCTGACCAAAATCTCTCGCTCACTCGAAACGTGTCCTGTTACATTTAAAAAAAAAAAAAAATATTATTACAAATATGTATATAGATTGAAATAATGCGTCGCACAATAAGTTCCAGAACACTTAGCTGGCATTAAACGACAGTGGCCTTCTTTTTTACCACTTGTAAGTTGAATGAGAGTTTTAATTTATGGACCACTAAATTTCAATACACTTCTCGCATTTTTATTATAAAACCAATAATTAATATTTTACGATTTGTTTGGACGTTCCTTAACTGTTCTCTGCCTTTGCTCAGAACGTATATAGGTGTAGTTTCACTCTGGCGAATAGTGTCGTTATATTGGCTTGGAAAACGTTAGAAAGCGAGCAGAAAAATGGGCGCTGTTGTTATCGGTTATGGATCGTTAATATTTTTATGATGTGCTACTCACTTACCTCAAGAATTCTTGTAACTGTTAAAACACTACTTAAAATCGTGAAAATATTTCCAACGATTTTGAAAAAGGAAACCTTTTTTTATTTACTTTCGAAGTAGTATTATGTTTAGTCTTTAACAAAAAGTAACCGGTATCAATCTCCAACTTTAAACACCAGCTTTTCGGTGTTATTAATTAGATCTTTTAGACAAAGGCTTAACGACGAACTGTGCTATTTAGTTGTCACTTTTAGTTCACAAAATGATTACATGACCCGAATCAGTATTCTAGAAATGCGACACAACCTCTTCAATAATACGTATTGAAGTGTTTTATTGAATCTTACTAAATAGTTTACAGCGTGCCAGTCGAATATTACCAATTACTAAATTATCGCGTTTAATAAGCCGTACGTCTCGAAGTGTTTGGAAACAGGGCATACATTTTTAAAGCTAATTTGAAAAACGTAGTTCAATGTTTAAAAATTATCTTAATCACTTTCATACAAAATGCCTATAACTCTGTGACAAACAAAATTTCTTGTTACTGAAATATATTTTTTCAAGAATGGTTTGCTGATGGGGTAAAGTCTTAGTTATGCCTCTGCCTTGTTTACTGATATGATTTTATAACTCTTATATCTACAACTGTTCAAAGTGATATATTAAAATCAAGCTAAAGTAAATTATACATACTCAGAAGCATTTATCCCGCTTTCTCTCTCTCTCTCTCTCTCTCTCTCTCTCTCTCTCCCTCTGCACTGATTGCAGAAAGTAGGTTTTTCTTCCGACAAGTAGAACATGAATTGAACACATCAATAAAATGTCACAATTAGAATAATAAATTAAACTATTAATTATTAAATTAGTTCTGAAAAGAGGTAGTTTTCTTATTCTTCTCGGCTACATTATTGTTCTAAATAATATATTTTTTTTTTTTTTTTTTTTTTTTTTAGAAAGGGATGACTTTTTCTTGGACAGCATTCCCGTTGTGATGAAAAATTTCTGACCGCTGTGAATGGGCAAAACAGAAAATAGAGAAAGATTTTATAGTCAAATGTTTTCCATCGTGACCGCATATGTTATATTATTATGTACTGTGAACGAGCCCATGAAAGCGGCAGGGGTTGTGGTCGAATATTACAGATCAGAAGGGTGAAATATTTGCAGCAGGAGGTGTGTGAAACGGCTCGTGTGTGGAGATTTACAATAGAAGGGTAGGGGCTGGACGCTCACTTGGGCCTGTGTAGCGCGCAGCCGGAGGTCCTGCAGGAGAAATAAAGCAACGGGCTCTGTGGGCTCGTTTCGGCCATGCAGGGGCTTCACTTCTCCCTGGGCGTCTCCCCTCAACCCCTGCAACTCTTCTTTCTACATTTCTGCGGCTCCCCTCCGGACATAGAACGTATACACACACACACGAAGACAAGGAGTGTCGTCTCAATGAAGAAATTTCCGCACGCCAGGCGCGAGACGCGATGCCGGCGTCGCCACCGCCCGCCATGTTTCCACGCCACTGCTGCCACCTCCCGGCCGACTTGCAAAGCTCGTCCCGGAAAGTTAGGACCCTCATGTGCTGTAATTGGCGACCTTAATTTCATGATAATTGCGCGATTATTTTTCTAGAAGATTAAGTGAGCAGATATCCTAAAGCCGTCTTCCAATTTTGTTTAAGATTTATTTATTGTAACCTTATTTTTTCTAGGCAAACGAAATTTGAAATAATTACAATAAATCATAATTTCTTGTCCGAAGAAATAATTCTTCTAAGTAATTATTTAAAGAAATAATAGACTGATTTTATAATATCAGCACTCTTTTAAGCTCACAAATTAATGCTCCTAAACTCAAGGTGAAATGGATCTTGTACCCGTGGCTGAGGGCCGGTTGCATGGTAACGATAGGGCGAAAATGGCATGCGTATACCAAATGCCATATCGCCGCTATGCGCAAGCTATTAAACCAATGTACAAACATTTCGTAGATGATTCTTCTAATCATATATTGTAAGGGCTCCGCCTAATTTGAGAGGCTATGCGCGTAAGAGGCTCACAAATGACGGAGCTGTAAGGACCACCTTGAAGTGCATATCAAATTTTGCACCGCCATAAAGAGCCAAACGTTAACTATAGCGTGAAATACTTCCATCGATTCATTCTCACTATGGAACTTTAAGCAGTCACAAAGTATTATTATTGGTGGAATTACTGTAACAAAGTTTAGTGCAGGTTTCTATCTCAGCCTCGCATATATCTGGTTATAGGTCACTCGGGGTAAAGCAAGCACTAACAATTTAACATTTAAAAATATCACTAGCCATCACTGAAAATAATTCAACATTAACTATAGAGTGGAAATTCTAAATAATCGAAGTGCAAAAAGACTCTGAATTACATCAAAATGGACTATGTTTTGCTGTAATGGCTAAGTCACAATAACTGTATTAATAGTTTTTGTGATCGTTGAAAGATTGCACGTCCCACATGTATGCATACTCTTGCATCGCTGTTTTTCACTTTTACTCCTAACATTTTTTTGGCACTTAGATCATTTAGAATCTCCACCCTACAACTATAGTTCCCTTACTGCTTGTATGGTTGGCAGAAAAATTACGCAACATAGTTCCGTGTGTTTTCCTATTTAAATTCAACAATACAGAAACAAAATTAACCGAAATCGACATAAATATTGTATTTTATATAATTAATAAATCTTTTATTTATTAAACTGTATCGATTCATACCGACTGCACAATTTATCTTACACGCGTAAACAATAAGTGACGTATCCAGAGAGGTTAGACATTCCCGTCGTTAGACGTTACGCGCGGAAAGATACGAATTGGCAGAAAATAGAACTATGCAGGGCTATATTGAGTGCTCACATTATCCCGAACAGCATATAGTTAGAGACACTGGAAAATCGCGAAAATATTTAAAATAGTCTCCAATAAACTGTAGTATCGCAATCGCGACACGTGTGAACAGTTTTCCGGGAAAATCTCCCACGTTCTGAGTTAAAACTGTACAGTTCTAATTGGGTCTGTTGAAGAGGGACACAGTGCTTCATATAAACTATAGCCAATGTCGATACAAAACCTCCATTGTTATACATAGCATGTTGGAGCCTAGCAAACAATCAACTTTTCCCGCGATGTACCAGTGTCTCTACATATAGCACAATCTGAACTACGGCAGCCTGAAAAGGCAGTTTTTAGCTGTGTTGGGGGACTTGAAACGAAGCAGTGTATTAAATGAGCGCGGTGTCTGAATAACGTCATTTAGTCCTTGTTCTTTCCGTACATTGGCACAATGGTCGCATGTAGAACAGGTTATTAATACAAGCGTGTTTACCAGCACATTACAGCGCATTTTAAGCACGTGGGTGGCGGTGTCATTCAGCTCTGACGATATGTGTTTATTCACATATTCGCCTAGTTTGCAAAATTGGGCAAATAACTAGTGCCATGTTACGGAAGCAGTGCCAACTGCCAAAACTACCAAACTTTTTCCCCTCATTTTCTCAGATAATCCGCCGATTTTTAAGTCAAACAGGGCAATGATAGTTTAGCGAAATAAAACTTTTGAAGATATAAATTTACATTTAGTGTGTCGATCTGAAGCGCCTTGTAATACCCTACGTAATTTTGAAATCAGTTAACCTGTGTAGTTACTACACTTCTTACATTTCTATAAATACTGTATACATTTATAAATGGTAAATTTGAGGTTTTTTACGTCTTAATTTCCTCTCAGTTTATGACGTAAGGGTCTGCTAAAATAACAATATAACCAAACATCCACTAACGCTTCATTTAAAGTTCAAAGAGAAAATGTGTTTGATAAAAGGCACGCCGTATCGCTTGTGATACTACTTATTTTCTCTGTGCCGCTTCACTGTCTGGCTCGGCGGAAACAGATTACAACCAATCACGATGGAGCTGCCGACCTCCTTCCGACATTTGGAATCTTCTAACATTTGGGAAGATAAACACGAACGTTAAAAGAGTATGCCTCAGTAACGTCTGTACAAATTCTTACTTGTTATGAAATTAATTGCGTTAAAATAATTTTAAAACATATAGATTCTGTGCTTCACAGTTTAACAGACGTGAAAACATCAATACGTTATTCACATTTTAAAAATATGTCTAGCTTCCGAACAGTATGAAGGTTGTGTCGTCATTTCAAGACCGTAGCACACTGAAGTACCATCTGACCAGACCTTCCAGTAATAGCGGTGAAGGGATATGACGGCGATGGTGACGTGGAGGGCTTCACGGCGGAGAATGGAGGTGCTCCGATACAAACTGCGAACTGCGAGTTCTCCCATCTCCAGTGCAGGAGCATCATAGTGATTCTGGGAGGAAGATACCGTCATCTGGCGGGATGAGACACTCCTCGAGCTGCCGCCCAGTTCATTACGTGAAGATGGTCATGAGATTCACCTCGCCACGATATTCCACCGAAACCCTAGTCCACGTTGTTGTGGTACCCAGGTATGGCTCTCGTACATGATGTCATTTTACCCTGACCGTATTCTTTCACACGACTACCACCCGTGGCCGAACTGACGCGATGGATTTCCTGCTTATAAGACATGGCAACTAGGAAGCGTCTACTCATCAGCAATTTTGGGCTTAGCCAGGCGACGGACCTGAAGTTATAAATACACATGATTGCAGTAGTGTTTCACCATCCGCCATGCCGCCTTTACCGAGTTCTTCAAGGGGAAGACATATGGTGACCGACGCATACCGACCTTGGAGCCGACACCACATATCAGTCATCAGACTACTGAACACCATCTGTAAAAAAAAATATCCTTCGTGTTTGAACAATTAATAATATCCCTAACAGCGCAAGGCCATCCCATGGATGTCCATGGGATGTCCTTTTCGGATTGCAAGATATCCCTAGGATATCCTGTAATATCCATAGGATGTCCCATGGATGACCCTGAGGCGTCCCAGTGATCACACTTTGGATATCCGACGGACATCCCGCGTATGTCATATTTCATTCCAAAGCTACGCAACACAGGTGCAAATTTTGCGCTGCACCTCTGAATAGCGATATTTAATCGGGCCCTAGCAGTGTCCAAGGAAAACAAAAATATATTTTTTTCAATAAACGTACTTTCAGGACATCCACTGTGTATGGTAGAGATATCCCATGGATGTACCTAAACGATATCCAGGGGAAATTCTTTTGGGATATCCTATGGATATAATTGTAGGATTTACTAAAAAAATCTGAACATTTTAAATTGTTTTTGTTTTATTTTTAATGAACATTACTGAACTAAATAAGTCCATATTTATGTTTGTCACGGATTATAAAAATAATTATGATGTACTATAATATCCTTGGGATATCCTCTGGATGTCTGGGATATATTTATTACATTTGGGACAAATATGGGATATCCCTGGGATATCCTGTGCTGTTTGGGATCTTCCTCTTCCTAACGAAAATAATAAGCATTATACTGAATGGCAGTTTTATTTCTTCAGAAAATGTCATTCTAGAGCCCTACCCAAGTACAATATATATTCTAAATGTGGGCAGAAGTGTCATCAAGAGTTTCTGTTCGTAGTTATGGTTAAGTATGGATGTACTTATAACAGCGTTTCCAGTAATTGTACTGACCATCATATATGAACTAGGAAGAACGGACCACAACTAATGCACTTATTTGACAAGCTATTTATGCTAACCTCAAGAGTTACGTCGCAATTCAGCCTTGCTGTCCACAGTTAGATGTGCCATAATTATTGTATCCTGTGTTCAGAGAACTCCACCAGCGCTGAAGACCTCAGTGTCAAGCGCTGACGAAATCCTCTCACTCACTCAGAGAACTCCACTATATTAGCAGAGCCTGTCCCTGCAGCAACAGGCTGGTTGCCGCCTGCCCAGGCCACCGACTATCAGTGGCGAAGCGTGAAGTGTTCTAGGGCAAGCGGTAATTAGCAGTGACTATACACAACTCTCAGTTTCCTGTGTAACCATTTGACTGGTAGGAGAAGCCAGTACGATTCCCATATACGGAAATCCGGGAATCGAACCCGTATCGCCTTTGTGGGAAGCGAGTTCTTTAGCTACTGTGTCAACCGCGGACCCAATAGATACTATATAAGGCCTGGGTGAATAATTAATTATAATTTTTGGTGAGCGAGTGCGTGAAAGCAAAGTTTATGTTCGTATCACGGGGTACGCATATTTGTTTGCATAAACAAAGTGTTTTGAAACCGCAGCATTTTTTTCTATTTACTTAAGCATTGGGATGTAGCATTTTCTGTGACACTTAGTGAAAACATTTCCCAGTTTTGTGTGGTGTCTAAATTTTAATTCGTACATCCATAAACCTTCGTAGTGTAGCTTATCCAAGTTTATAAGTATACAAATGTTTTTGCGATTTCAAGTTGTTTGGCTTGTTTCCTCATAAATGCTGTTTCTTCCTGCTGGCAATATTTATTTAGCAAGAAATCGCTGTATGAGCAAGGACATCCCTCATTGTTAGCGACACCGCTTGAGCACTCAGTGTGTTGTTGTTCTTTATTTTTGTCGAGTAGAAATAGGCATACGTACAGACGAATTTTACACTCTCTGACTCATTATATTTGGGGTTCTTCGAATTGTATCCGAACGGTATTAACTTATGTAAACAATTAAATCATTCGCCTACTGCCCAGTGTTTGTACATAGGCAGTTCTTCAAATGGCTGCAAAGGTGGCTGAGTTGCTGCAGTGGCTAGAGTGCTCGCCTGCCACCTGTGCGATCCGGGATTGATGTCAGGCGGAATCAACCCCAGTGCTTCTCGTATTTGAGAAACGTGGTGGACGTTGCCGTGAGCTGGCGGGTTTTCTCGAGGTTCTCCGCACTTCCGGATCCGTCGCATCTCCATAAGGCTTACTTTAATATCATAATTCAGTGTTCGTTAGATCGCTACGGCGCTCAGTCGTAAGACTGTCCTCGGGGCGTAATCTCCTGTCCACGGGTACCCTCCATAAAATATATTTATTTCTTTATATAGTATTCGTGGAAATATTTGTTATTTGCTGTATTCAGTGGTGTCAGGCGACGCACTAGACGCTCATATAACTCAATTATCCAATCAGCGTGAATATTTGACACGTGAAGCGCAATTCTGTATTTACATGCTGTCCAGTAACGGTTACGCAGTTAGCTCCTGCCGTTTCAAAATTTATTATTTTGTGATAGGGATTTAATGCTACTTTCACTGTGCTAATATATACCGTGCTGGTTGGCTCTTCAACATTGCTGCGCAAACGGTAAAGAAACAATAAAACAAATCATCGGACACCTTGGCATATTAATTTTCAGTATGTGTGTAGAAAAGCGAAGCATAGTTTTGAAAACTGGCATTACCTACACACCACGGCAAGTCTAAATGCACACATTGTTCGAGTTATGTTATCTAAATGGCGGGATTAAGTGAGTGCTGCATAGATACGTGAATTATGAACGTGTTAAAACGACCACAGATGTGCCAGTGATATATCAGTTTTACGTTTCCCGAAGTTGGGGAAGAGTGGTAAAATTATCGCTCAATTCCCAAGAAAGTGCGATAACGCGGTAGGTGACGCAGGGGTGAGAGTGAGAGATTTTGGTCAGCACTCAACATCGAGGTGAGAGTGACATGATGTGAATATGGAGCAGTGCCGGAATGAAAGGGCGAGGGAAACGGGAGATCACAGAGAAAATCCGCCGACCAACGGCATCGTCCCGCACGATTCCCACATGCTAAAATCCGGGGACCGAACCTGGATCGCCTTAATGGCGACCATTCGGCCACCGCGGCCACATAACGTAGAGGTAGAAATACTAGTAAGGTAAGTGGGCCGTCCGTCTCGCCGACAGCGAGATCATTACAGATTGTGACACACAACTTGGCACAATGACAAGAACTGGGGGAGGAGTCGGCCATGCCCTTTGTTAAGGAACCATCCCAGCAGTCGCCATGAGCGATTTCAAGAAACAAAAGAAACCCGAAATAAGGAGGGCCGAAGTCGAGGATCGAACCTGGGACCTCCCGAATGCGAGTTCAACGCGTTACCGTTGCGCCACCACGCTCGGTGTAAAAGCACGGGACTCGCATTCGGAAGGATACGGATTCGGCTCCCCGTCCAGCCATCCTTATTCCGGTTTTGAATGGTTTACCAAAAACCACTTCAGATAAATACTGACAGGACGATTATTCCCACGTTTCATGTCTGCCTGAAACACGCGTTCTGTCTCTAAATGACCTTGATGACGACGAGACGGTAATCCCTAATTGTATATCTACCTATAAGCTGTTAATGTAAAACTGGTAGTTTTTTTTAAAAAGAGTCTTGCCGAATATAATAATGAAAGTATATTTTTTTAATTAGGTTCTGACGTTAACTTATTGGTATGCTGAAATATTACAATGCGTTAGTCATCAACTATTTTATATTTACGTTGACAGGTAGTGAAATTGATTTTAAAAGACAGAAGTAAGCAGGGCTTCAAAAGTACTCAGTTAACAAGTATGTAACCTTTAGCTCCCAACAAGAGGGACAAATAGCGGCGATTTTCACCCTACATCAAAAACATGCTAGGCCGCACGTGCACACGAATGTAGACGAGCTGTAAGGAATGTGTTCATGAAAACTATTGCAGCTATCACTTCACTTATCAAAACTTTTTTTTCATTCACACACAAAGCCACAGCTGAAGAACTGATTAACCGATACAACTACGGTACCTCGGCAGTAGCGTGGTGTGCTCACGCCCGCAGCGCGGTGTGACGAGCGTTGGTTTGTAATCAGTCCCAGCTGAAGATTATTTCCATATATGCGATTGATACGAGGTGACGCTGAGGGAAGATGCAGTCCACGCCCTGGGAGCGAGGGTCCACGCCCAATAAGCAAAGCAGACTGAGGAGCGAGTGCTGCCCATCCATCATGCGTGTTTGCGGGCCGTAACACGTGCACGCTAGGGCTCACGTGTCCTATTACGTTATGACGTCTAAGAGTCCTCGCTAGTATGAATAATCATTACTTCATATACGTTCCAGTACAGCTACACTGAGCGAAAATACCGGTGTAGCTACTATGCTTCTGTTAAAACATGAACTGCTACTCAGTTTGTTTGCCGGTACTAGCATGCACAGTAAAAAAAAATTACTTGTACAAAAAAATTCTTTCGAAACTAGTTTCCTAAATACCTTTCTGTAAGTTCACAAAAATATTCTTAACTTTACAGGATATGTTCGTAAATATACAAATATGTTTGTATATTTATAATTTCTTTTGTATATTCACAAATAATAATTGCACATTAGAAAAACTACTCCTTGTATATTTTACAACAATTGTTTGACGTGTCACAAAAATTCTTTTGTGAATATACAAAATATTTCGTGAAATGAAGGTTAGTTTGTTTCGCATCAAACACTCTGCTCATAAAAGTATTTCCCAGTAGTCCCCACGGGAATTTAGAATATTTAGACCACTTTATTGACCTTAGACATTCTTGTTATATTACTTAGACTTATAAATGTTTGACGTTAGTTTACAACCTTTTTCTTGGAAAAGTAAGAGTTTATTTTAGTTTGTCAATCGTAACTGCAACAATTTGTTCTACAGTGTTGTGGTATCTTCCCCCATTGCCTCACGAGTACACCGTTATTATTAAGAGTAGTTAACCCTTTCTTAACTTGGTCTCATGTTCAAAATACGTGCTAGTGAAAACTGAGATTTATTCAAGGAAGAAATAGCTATTCGAAGTCATTTTGGTCCATGTAAGAACATTAGCCAAAATATAGTTATCAAAAATATATAAAGCAAATATAAGAAAGTTATACATATGAATTTACAAGTTTCTTGTTGTTGAAATCATAGCAACATTTTTATTTGGTGCTTCTCTGTTAATAATACGACTTTCTTAAAATCTCGACAAAACAAATAATATTCAGGATCATGGACCAATATTTAGTAAACATCAGTCCACAGGCTGACATTATTTAAACACCACTGATAAACCGAAAGTAAAAACTGTACAAAACAATGAAACAATCGATTCATTATTCATTGCCGTGTTACAGTAAAATAAGTAATTAATGTAAAGAACATTTCGGCACTGCTACAGAACACATTGTTGTAGGAAAAGTCCATACTATACGAATCATTTATTGTGTTGGTAATCCTATTTTAACAGAAGAAATTTACCTACAACAATTCTTTCATCTCATTGAGATACAACTTATTAATAATCCGACATTTTCTTCACGTGGAAATTTTTCTACTCAAATAGTGTTCGCATCAGGGGATGACAAATGCAATATTTGCACGCTACGGAAATGCACAAATAAATAATACCTGCTGGCTTGCTGAAATTAAACAATTCACACTGAAATAACATTCAGGGGCATCTTAAAAAATTGTATACATACAAGAAAAGTATTTAGATTTTTAATTTTTCTTAAATATGCGTAATTTTCTTTGAATTCTAATTTTGTTTTAAATTACTAATATAAAACTATTATTTTCCTTTATTATAAGTAAAATTTTTAGTAATTCAGTTTTTACTTTTTATCCTGTGTCCTCCAAATTGTGACTTGGGCATGGTGCTATACAAAAACTATGATAGTTTTCAATTGAGAAAAATATACTTCCGCGTAATGTCCGCTGTACGCTACTTGTGCGAATTAGAAATAATGAAGGTGTTGCATTCCAAACATCCTTAATAATTTGTTTTCCGGGAACATCTCGCCTAGCTCTTCCACTTCCTAAAGGACGAACAGTGAGCTTGTACTGTACGACCTAGGTATTCGTCTTATATTGCCAACATACGGCGACAAAACTCTGGTGACTACCAACTGATTGTTTCTTTAAACTAATCGTCGGGGCTTGAAATCCGCTGTAGTTTGTAAAGTTGTCCGTACCAAGGAGTGAACCGTATTTTTCGCTACCCCGAGCTACCTCGGCGTTTGCAGTATCCGTAACAGCATAGAATGTCGAAATTATTTTACTATCTGTATGTAAAACTAGAACAGCTATCGGTTTATATGGCTTCTGTGATTGATTAGCCTACTTCGTAAAGAAAGAAAAAATTAATATTATCACCTCCCCGGCTGTGCGAATGTATGTGTGTGAGTGCGTGTATGTATTAACTAAAAACTTTTGAACTCATGGACCTAACTTCATGAAACTTGGTCCACATATAGTACTTGGTAAGTTGACTAACATAATTTTGGTTCATTCTGAGTTTAGTTTTGGCAATGGTGACCATTTGAGCATTTTTTTTTTGTTCACATGAGACATCTGACAAACTGTTTTTACAGAACTTCAGTAAATTCGTTGCGCCTTACAAACATTTTCTGATCACACGATATCTGGGAAACTATCTTTGATAATTTCATCAGTCAAGGTGCACACATAGTAGGGTTCGCTAAGGTAACTCTATATTTATGTACTTTATTCATGTAATGTTAATATTATAAAATTTGAAGTAACTGGAACGTCAGACATTTAAAGGATTCATTTTCCGATTTTCATGAAACTGCTTACACATGTAGACATAGTAGGCAGGGGTTTTTAAGTTACATTACTCTGTTTATAACGTAATCAGTTTTTAAAAATGGTGGTCTATGAAGTTGTCATGGTCTCACAAAAATCTGAGGAGCAATTTTCCAGAATTTTAATAAACTTAATACACATTCAGTGCTTAGTTAGGTAACGGGACATTAAGTTGTGTGCTCAAGCTGTGTTTAGTAACGTGCGTATTCCAATCTGGAAACTTTCACGTCATGTATAAATAATTTTAATACATGTATTTCAGGAATTATTGGGTCGACGCTACGCAAATTTAATATTTAAAAAATGTATTATAGAAACTTTGATTGAACTACTATTTATTATTAAGGTTCGCGGTGATAGAAGATAGCGTGGCGAAAATAAATTGACATATTATTTCAAATGCGTGACAGATTTTAACTTTTAGGGTTAATTTGCGCCTTGAGAAATGTAAGCTTATAAGTTATACTGGCACATTCTAGTTAATAATATTTTATACTTTTAAAAGAACATTGATCTGTCCAAAATCGTGAAATAGGTTGCGACAGTGATGCTCGATGATGGCACCGTAGTATAATAAATACTGCAAAGAAACTGAAGCTATGCAATAAGCCTAACAAGGTTTCTGGGGCGAATATGAAGTTAGCAGTTACTTCTGCACTCACTGAAATAATATTAAACTCACAGTGATGAAAATTTACTATAAAAAACGTAACAACGCAAACCAATAAAAATATTTTGACAATCAAATAAATTAGTGACCATAATGTTTTAAAATAATTTCACTGTAACTAAACAAACATGTAAGTCCACATGATGTAAGGATATTTAAAGACCAAACTTCAGGTAGTGATTCCTAATGAAAAGAAAACAAGTATGTAATGTAAAGATCTACCTAGTCAATGTGAATATTAAATGAGGTAAGAGCTCTTGTAAATAATATCAAATAAAAATATTATTTAGACAAAATATTGTACACCGCAGTAATTTAAATTAGGCTACGATTATAACAACAATTGAGATCTTTAACCTGTAAGAGAAATCACCCCGGTAATACATCCCATTAATTAAAATCTTAGCAGCTACCACCCTTTTATTGCGTGTCTACAAGTGTATAGCCGCAAGGTTGCGTGGCCATTTCATATTGTTCTAAGTAAGAAAAAACTTTCACTTGCTGTGATTGCAAAAATCAATAACGCACAGATTACTAGAAAAATGCATATATAAAACCGTTTCTTTGGCAATAATGCAATACTTAGCATGTAGGTAAATGTACTACCTCCTGTTTGTAGATGCACCGTGCAGTCAGAAAAATGTAATCTCAGATGGATTTTTATAAAAATAAACACACCGGAAAATTCTGAAAAAAAAAAGAATGGTATGTTGGCAATGCGTTAAGACATAGACCCAAAGTAGTACTTGCAGTAACCAAGTGGGAAAATGTCACGCAATCGTGATACGTAAATAAACGTTTGCCTGCGTGCTGTATGTACTCACACAGAGGCATTTGAAAACTACGTGTTGCGGATTGTTTTGAAAGCTAAATCGTTTCCTAACGAGCGCCTTTAGCATCTTCTTTCATGATTTATACACGTCTGGTGTGCTGTTTTCTTTTGACAGCTCTTCCTTGTTTATGGTCTTTCCAGCATGAATTAACTTTAACTTGGCTGTCTACCTGTTTGTTAGGCTAAAGTTAATTATACTGCAGGTTAGGAAGATAACAGAAATTTTCATAAATGAATTAGGGAAAGAAAATTTTCTTCGCTAGTTTCGATGGTATCGCTAAAGGGTCAAATTTATGCTGCTCTTTCGAGTGGCAAAACCGAATATCGAAAGAAGTTTTCCTCATTTTGGCCAGCATAAATTTGACCATTTACAGATACGACTGAGCATTCTGACAGGTGGAAGAATCACTTAAGTTGGGCCTACGCTCTTGCAACCGCAGTTAACATTTCGGAATTCCGAGCCATCCATTTACGAAACTTGAAACTTGTACTCTTATATATACATATAAATATCTGTAACGTATTCGCTCCTATACCATTCATTGAGATGAAACTTTGGTGGGTTGTATATGCGCCCACGAAGTCCAATATATATATATATATATATATATATATATATATATATATATATATAAGTGGAGCGGGGACAAAACAAGACAGGGGAACAAAACCGGATATCCCAAGAAATTTACTGAAATTTTTTATTAGATGTTTTCCAAAAAGTTTATTAAAAACACTTATAACGTTTATAGATATTAGGGGGAGGGGTCAAAACGGTTGAGAGTGTACTCAAAAATTTTAGTGACAAGGTTATTTTCAAAACGATCCTAAAACAATCATTAATGACCCTTCACGTCATTTTGCAGCACTTCGAATATACAAAAATTGAAAACCACGCGAACGAAATCACCATGGACTAAAGTAAGTTCTTTATAAAATAATGAAGGGAGAAAACATTATATATTTCATTGGGTAGTAATTTACATTTATCGCCTTTAATAAGGATTTTAAGTTTACAGCAACCCTCCACGATTTACTGCCTAACCCATGCAGACCGGCCGGCATTCACGTCAGAAATGTGCTCGCTCACGGGCCGAGTTTCTTCTTTGTTCGATTTCAAAAGTTTTGAGTTGGCGGGCAGGCCAGGGTTACCAACCACCTCGCCGCAGCTGTTCCACCTGGCTCGCCGACAAGTCGGGGGTGACAACCTCGGCGACAAGCGATAACTCGCTCATTAACGGCCTTGTCGATAATTATCGCAGCTGTCAGCCGTCCCCGCCCTGCTCTTCCTCCTTGTCAAAGAGGGGAGAGATAAACAACCCCGGCTATTGTGTCGCCGGGCGAGGCATTTGCATGCCTCCCGCGCCGCAAGTGTCCTTCCCCTCCCCGCTCTTTCAAAACTCCTCTGCCCGCGGTCGTGGATGGCACGTCAACCTTATCTGGACATGAGGTCCGTGCACGGCTCGCCCACAGACGTCCGATAATTATCGGCCGCTGCTTTGTTGTCGAGCTAACCGCCGAAAACAATCGCGCGATTTACAGCGCTAATGCTCGACCCTCTGTATGCCCTCGACTGTTTCCTTCGTCCGAATTCAACGTCAGAGAGCGAGCCTCGTGAGTTTTTTTATCCCGCTTAAAATCTACCACTTTTGAAAAGCAGATCGGTCCTATTGTCTTTCTCGATGCCATATGCTGAGTAGCTCGTTTTACAAGACACACATGTGTTTTTTCTCAATATTTCACATAAACATGTTGCGTGAAGGTGACTTGTATAATGCATTTGTATTACATCTTTGAAAAGCAATACAAAACACCTACATGTTACACACACATCGGTAGGACCGTATCACCCCCTCGTTTTTATCGATGTTGTACACCACAACAGTGGCTGTGCAAATACTTACGATCAATGTAATCATTCACAATACCTTTCTTATTGTCTGTTATATTTAATTTTTGTTCGGTAAAACGTCGTTTTGTAAGGGTGGATATCTCCCTTACAAGTTACTGTACGATATTTTTCCTATGCAATGTTTTCTAACCCATTTTGGATAGAGCAATTGAGCACTTCCAAACACAATGTACGCAGTATTGCCTATGCTCTCCTGGTACTCTATCGCTTCAGCCAAAGCTTCGCGTGCATTTTTCACGAAAATTATGAGCCCTAGACAGTTGCAATAAGAGAACCATTTTTATTACAAAGCTCTCATTACTGAATAAAACATCGTCAAATGTTCCACTATACCGATGGCACAAACGTTTAGTCCACTTAGAGGGTGGCCACCCTTGTTCTTTTAGTAATGGCTGAAGGTATCAACCAGCATTTGATGTGTGTTTGAAGACTATTATAACACAAATCAATGTTCAGAGTATTGTCGATTTACATAATTCGGTTTCCGATATTTAAAATAAATACTGTTTTCAAATTCGATATTCTGCGGCTCATTACTCCCACAATATTACACTTAGGTACAAAGTGTCCTACATATGTCCTACTTTATTTTCCATAAGGAATCACCTCCCTGCATTTGTACCTGTAGTTCAGGATCAACCTGTATAAACATTAATGGGGTTGATATAAATTATATCGATTGTGAATTGAAAACATATTTTATCCTTTTTGCAACCTTTTTAGGGTCGAATTCGAATAATACATTTAAACGTTATTTTGGATATTTACACATTCATCAATCGAAAACAAATAGCACTTCGATTTCTCGATTGGTTCGATATATATGGAGGAATAGTCGAAAACACATTTAACATATTTTCACCTGCTTAATTAAAGAACTTCGAAACGTCTTGGAGTCCTGTCATAGTCAGTTGTATAAGTAACCAGTTTAAGTAAAAATCACGACGATAGCCAACTGTGTTCCTGTAATACAGACGATTAATAAAAAAACACTTTTTCCCCCTTTTTACTGCTTGGGGTTGAATTTCAAAAAATCCTAAAACAGACTTTTGGATATTGACTTAAGCATCATTTTGAAGTGAAAAGCAACTATGTATCCCGAAGGGTTCAATTGATATCGATAATTAATCGAATACACAATTAAAAGTCTTTTCACCTCCTTAATAGTTGAATTTTAAAAAAAAGTTAAATTGGTTAGTATGCTTTTTTATGATTCACACATTGAAGTAAAATTCACGACGATAGGCCGTCGGGTTCGACCTATGTAGGCGAATCTTATGAAATACTTTTCAAGCCTTTTCACCCCCTTAGGGGACGAACTTCGAAAAATCCCTTCTTAGTGCTCGCCTACTACCTGAGGAGAAACCACACAACAATTTTCACAATTCTAGGTCCAGTGTTTTTTGGGCTGCAGTTTTATATGTCAGTCAGTCAAAGTTCTCTTTTATATATAGAGAAGATTGAAAACGGAATATTTACTTTACGTTAAAATTTTTTTCTCGATGCACCACAGAGAAATTGCCATTCTTTTTGCACTGCAGCGTAGAGTGTATAATATCGGATTTCTTAGACGTTGACAACCACTTAACAATTTTTAGATAGGGTTTACTGCAGGTTGTTTCAGTTACATAAAATACCATATGTATTACTTTACTATTTTGTGTAAGAAAATTTAAAAAATTAAATAAACGCCCGACACATAAAAGGATCCCTTAAAAAGTTTAAAAGATAATTTCAGTTATTGTTTGCCCTTAAATGCGCCGAGGAACCGCTAAGTGAACAAATTTGGTAGTTAAAATTAGAAATTTTGAAACACAATAGAACAACAAGACCAAATCCGGATACTGGCGAATGAATGTAAAAATTTATTTTAAATGTCATTTAAGAATTGCGCTTATTTTTTGGAGTTTTCACATATGTACACATAATATGCGTATGTTTTGTTGCTGTTACATAATCTGTTTTAGTTTCTCTGATTCTCAATAAATTTAGTTTTCTTAGCAGTCCCCCGACGCATTTAAGGGCGCGGTTCACATCAGTTTTCAATGTCTTTTTATATTTTTATATTTGTACCAGATATTTTTTCTTATTTTAGACATAGATTATGACTAAATCTTCCTCTTCGAAAATTGTTGTATCTCTCATAGTTTTCGCGTAATGAGTCGTAAACGTCAAAATTTGCACTTTACGGTTTTATGTACGCCACTAAAACCAACTGACATACAAAACCGAAGAAAAATCACAGCGTATAACAATATTGTAGTTTATGATTTGACATATATGAAAACAAAAATAAATATTTTTTTTTGTATTTTTAAAAAAAATTTAATTTTAAATTTTCATTTCAAAATTCAGCATTTTTTATTAAATAAAAAAATATTTATTTTTCTGTTTTATATGTATTATTTCATAGCCTACAACATTGTTATACACTGTGAATTTTTTTGGTTCGCTAAGTCAGTTGGTTTAGTGGCGCACATATAACCGTAAAGTGCAAATTTTGACGTTTACGACTCACTACGCGAAAACTATGAGAGATACAACAATTTTCGAAGAGGAAGATTTAGTCACAATTTATGTCTAAAGTAAGACCTTAAGGGTCAACAATAAAATGAAACTACTATAATTGACTTTTTATGTTTTATGTGTGAGGTTTTATTAAAAGTCTTAATTAAAATTTTATTTAGGCATCTAATAAGTCACGATAACGTGAATCGTTTGCAGGCATATCGGGATTAATATGATGACTGAGAAACTCTTGCCACGTGACTGAGCGAACTAGAGAACCCCAGCGGGTTACATAATATAACCGACTTCTGATCGTGCCAGGGCCGTCAAGTAGCGGTCCATCACGGCACGCTGGAGAGTCCTCAGTCTCACCATGCGAGGGTTCTCCACAGAGTAGAGTTACGACCACCCAAGTGACGAGGCTCGCTTCGGACGAAATAGTGCTCTCGGGTCGCCTTTCTTCGACAACCAGAAAATAACTGCAGAAATGAGAGTAACGGGACTACTGCAGGAAATAAAATATCAAATATACTACAAACCAAAAACCCCACAGCAAGTGCAATTATACGAGAACTTATTGTCTTTCCACTTCAAGCCAACACATTACCGCACTTTACACGTTTGTAGATTTATGCTGCCGACATAACTATGTAGAGAAAATTTTATTTTATCAACGAATAACCAGTTTTTGTTGTCGCAATCATAAATAAATGACAACATAAATTGCAGTACGTCAAACGTATAAACGTTAACGGAAATGTAATAGTGCAGCTGTTAAGGTGACTGTGCACTTTATGAGAAAAGCATTACATTTCTACAGTAGCTAGTATAAACCCTAGTATATGAATTTAGATGTTGAGGGATGTTGAATTTAAACCCTGTATTCCGTGAGAGGTAAAATTCAATATGGCTGTCATTTCACTGTATCTCATGTACAAATATTCATGAGTTAAGAACACAGTTTAGAACAGCATTAAACAAACATAAATGTGGGGATGGTATTTATTAGTTACACTGAATTAAGATATTCAAGATTAGAGAATGGCAATTAATTTACGGTTAAAGTCAAAAGCAACATAGGTGCAAATAACAAGCATGCCTCATTTATTAGAGAACATGTAAAATATATGCAAAAATTAAAGTCCATAGCACATAACACATATAATTAACCAAATCAACAATCTTCAGAACATATGTACAGCAAAGTGGATTTTAGAGCAGCTTTGACACATTTACAGTGTCCAGTACACTCTTTCATACAGCCTCAGCGGATCAGTTCATGGCACAAATCAGATGCCTTGAAGAGAGAAGTTCAAAAAGGCTGTCATACTATTGGCTCCTTTTCCATCCCCAGTCAGAAGGCTGTGGCATATCTGTATCCAGGGATAATGCCTGATTTTAACAATTCGCCTGGCAGCAAGTGCTTGGGCGTGCTGCTTGAGTGCTGCCTGGGTAGGAGGAATATGTTCTATTGTTCTGGATCTCTGAGTGAAGAGTTGTTTCCAGGCAGCATTAACCTCCATGATTTCACTGGTTCTGTCGTACATTAGCACAACAAATCGTTCCAGCAATAACATTCATTCTTGACTAATCTCACTTGGCATGGATAGGAGTTCGGAGAAAGCGTTATTCACTTGTGGGAATGATGTCCAAGTATCCCTGACAGTTTTCTTTCCCCTACCAATGAATGTGGAGACAATATCACAGCCAGTGAAAGCATGAAAGACTGGCTGAGTACAACATTGTGTCGGATCCATCATAGATCCATCATAGAAACCATTTCATGAATAGGTATGTAACGAAAGCTGGCCCCAACACCACAGACAATCCACAACTCATCAGGAGATACATAATTGGATGAATTATGCCCCACTCACTACCACTACATCAGTGTCCACAGTACGGATGGTCACCTTCCTGTACAAACATTTTATGGAGCTCAAATTAAAAAAAATATAATAATTTATATAAATTTTAAACACATATAACGCTACTTAAAACGTGTTAATAAATTTAATGTACGACCTTCCATGGCTATAATAATAAAATAAGCACATAGCACACAACAATGGCCTACCACACGCCACTACGTAAGGAAGCAACGGGATGGAATTCTTATTCAAGTTTGTTTTCTAGTAACTGAAATATTGTACCGTTCACTTGCGAAAGCGTAGAACGAGTAGTGCCTCACCCTAGTCATCACCTTCAACAAAACTCTAAGGTTAATTCTAATACAAATTACGAAGGGAAATCGAGTTCCTTATGTGTGAGTTTTGCAAGAGAAATGTTTCGCAAATAGTTGCTCTGAGGTCGGTAAGGGGTCGAATAAAATGAGAGGTGGTAAAAGAATTAACCTTACTTAGGTTAATTTTTTTAAAAATAAAAACCAAGTCATTACAGTCATTTAATTTTATAATAAAATATTGTTTTTATATTCACGAAAGCTCTGTTACTTCTCATTTATTTTTCTGAACTGAGCTAGATGGCCTAACGGTAACAAGCAGGACACGCGTTCGAGACGGCCCGGATTCGATCCCTGACTAGCGTAAGTCTTGAGTTCTGTATTCAATGGTTTCCCGAAATCGCTCCAGCCTAACGCTGGGACGGGTTCTTTAAAAAAAAAAGTCATGGCCGATAACCTTCCGGGTTCCTGTCCCTAGAGCATAGTTGTCTCTAACCTCTAACCGTCTGCCCTTGCGGTCGACGATACGTTAAGCATAATAAAAATAGGAAATGTATTTTAAAACCAGAAATGACTACTTATTTTGACCATTTGCCGACATTAGCGCAAATAGTGACGGAAATTGTCCCTTGCCGAAGTAATACAAATAAGGCCACCCTAGGTAGTTTTTTTACATTGGTGCAAAAACTCAAAACTTTTCTAACGGAATATTTCGGGGAACAAATATTAAGACTAAGTGCAGTCACACGATTCACAATTCTAAGTAGGGCCTACATGTTTTGTACAATTCATCGTTCGCTTGAAAAAATAATCATTTTGTTTGATATTGGCTTATTTTCATTACAAAGTTAGTTGTAATTTGAGTGCAAAAATCTGTCAATCTATGAGGTAAAATACTCCGAAAAAATTAGAAACAAATTATGATACATTTGTGACAGAACAGTGTAGGGATTCTTCGACGTGAAACTTATTTTCTTTAAGAACCCGTGTCACTAATTATGCTCACTTAAAATAAAAATCTGATTCAATATTTTGTACGATTTATTTGAAAATATTTCAATAGGGACTTACCTAATTTCCTTGCATTTCATTGTGCATATTGTATTCAAAATATTAAAACGTAGGTAATATTATGAAATAATTTCGCTAATTTTAAATTATTCACCGCGTAATACAGACTAAATAACTTCTAGTACCAATTTAGTCCAATGATACGCTGCTAATCGTAAAATGTTGTGTTTTTATAAAGAGACGTTGCCGGTAATTCGTCACAGCCTTTATTTATAAGACAAAATAGGACAAAATTAACAAGACGGAGGATACGGCCTCTTAACAAAATGTTTTCAAAATATCTACAAAGCCTAGTTTTCACCAAAGATAACATTGCTATTTACAAGTGTTTTCAACAAAGTTACTAACAAAATTGTAAGAATGCTTGAAAATTGTTGACAACGTCATGTTATCAACATTGTTGCCAATATTATGTTTTTCACTTTGTCAATATTTATAAAAATGTTAATAACATTTGTTACCAACATTTTGTTGAAAACATTTGCTAGCAACAAAAGTTATGGAATTTAGAAACATGTTAATAACTTTGTCACCAACACTGTTGATAACATAATTTTACCGACCCACTCTAGGGCGGTCCATATCAAAGGATGTTGGCAACAAATGTTACTAGCAATGTCATCAGCAATGTTGTACGCATGTTTGTCATCAACCATGCTATTAACATCCGTTCATCATTCTTACAACTTTGTTAGTAGCCTAACATTGGTGTTTTCAGCAATGTTAATACGCTATCAACATTGCTATAAAGTAGTGTACCATAGATTAAAATTTGTTGATAACATTTTTGTAACTTAACATTTTGTAATTCACATTGTTAGGGTTATTTTTCTGGGTAAACTGGGCTTAAAACTAGCGGGCGTGTTAACCATAGAAGCGGTCGCAAGTTGCGGCTCCAGAATGCAGCAGCCAGATGTGGCATGCCTCACGTAGAAGGGCGGCAACCACAGCAGCAGAGAAGCTGGTCCACGATCTGTCTTGTTCCCCACGACCCTTATCTCGCTCGCTGTCCTCTGTTTTGACCCCGGCGTGACCCTCCAGAGCGCTGATAGCGCGCGGCAATTTGTCCCTTCATCTTGCCCCTTCCACCTACCACTTTTCCTTTTGTTCCTTCTTTCCCTCTACCCTCCCAGAGAGCGGTGTTGCCGCCTAGCTGCTGTCGCCGGAAACAGCCAATGCCCGCTCTGCAACATCGCTCAGCAAGCTACGTCGTACACGATAAGCTGTCCCCATCTCCCACCCTTCTCCATGAATGAGCACTGGTGACTTCCCCTGACCTGAAACGTTTACCGTATGTTTCACGTGAGCACATGTCCATATTCAGGCTTATAAATTGGTTACTTCCTACATATGTGCGAGTAACTTTACATTCCATTATTTTTATGGCTGCAGTACCTTCGAGTTATCATTTGTTCTCCATGCAGGTTCTTTTTTATCCGCAACACCGTGTGTTTGTGGTATATTTAAAACTAGTTCATTCGACTGTGGTACAAATAAAATTTAGTAAAATGAACTGTTTCACGTTATTACACTTAAGTAAACATATACTTGTTTGATTTTTAACTTTCCAAGATTCCGCTTTGGAAAGGGAATTTATCGTATTATTAAAATATTTTTCATAATAGACACTTTTACAGTTAGCATTTAGTGGTTTGTGGACATACGCCATTGCTCATGAGCAATGGCATTTGTCCACAAACCACTAAATTCTAACTATAAACTCCCATTGCAACAAAACGTTTAAAATTCTCAGACATTTTTACGCTGTTAAATTGTGTTTGTAGTCATTTCTCAGGTAATTTAAAATGGGAGGATCATGCCGTTTGCAGAATAATCGTAATATCCATGTGCAACGTAGAGTGACAATGCAGATAACTCTCTCATGATCCTCTCTCTCTCTCTCTCTCTCTCTTATACTCATACTGTTGCAGTAGTGTGTCCATTCACCATATTCCCCAATTATCTGGGTTCAATTAACGGGTAGGTCTCTGCCGATATTAGCACATGTAATACATAATGTGACGGGTGTTGTCGTTGGGCTCTCTCGAGATTATCCTATACTCTATCCTTGTGATCGCCTGTTGCTCCAAAACCGTCTCATACAACCTTCTTGAATGTTCAAAGCTAAACCATCAAACACTATCTATCTCTTTATCACTTTCCCCTCTCGCCTCTCCATGAACTCTCTCTCTCTCCTTCTCTCTTTGTGTCCTTACCTCTTTCTCTCTGTCTCTTCTGTATTTGTCCTTTCCATAGCTTTTTCCCCACCTCTCTGTTTTCTCTAGCAGTCCCGAAACGCAGGCAAAAGATACTGATAATATTACGCCACAAATTTGGTGAAACTGTTATTTAATAAGAAATACATGACGTTCTGCTAGTTACTAAGCAGTGTACATTCGTCATTTGTGATCACGAATCACCTCCCAAATTTTGTAACACGATTTAAAAAAACATTCTGTGTGTGTGTAAACATGCACACAAACATAATCAATTAAATCATTCAATATAACTACTGTTCGCTGAGACACAATGAACAACTAACCGCAATTGTGGTAAGCGTTTTCTAAAAAGTAACTAAAACAATGATATTTATTAATACAATGTGTGTATATATACATTATACATATATATACACATATATATACATATATACATATATGTATATATATATATATATATATATATAGACACACACACACAATATCAGATTAAAAGTTTACGCACACGTAGGACTACACATTAAACTAATTCACTTGTATTTTTTTCTATGAGCCTGATAGTGTTGAAGAGAGTTGAATAATTTGCAGTGAATTTCAATAAATCAACGTTTATTTAGTTCTTAATTCTAATGACCACTTTATTACGATGGTTTGATTGGGAGGCTTTGTTACATATGATACGTATATTCACAATACTAGGGAAGCTTTTATAATTAATCCGAATTCAGTAGGACAGTACGGTGGATTTTAATCCATTTATTCCAAGATTGATGACATTTAGGACTTATAAAGGTTTACCACATAGTTTATTGCGTAAGTGGTAAATATTCAATTTATAATTTTTTGGCATCTCGTGTGATTTGTTTATCCCGTGGAAGATTCATTTCATAATTTATATTTTCTATTTAGACCTAGTAATTAAAATTCTGACTCGCCCACAAACAGGGAAGTTTATGACTTTTCGCTTAAGCAGTGGAAGAAAGGTTCACCGAAAAATTAAAACATATTTGTTTAGTTAAGTCTCTACTTCACATGTAATTACAACGCATTTTTTTTTAGTCTATCACGTAGACCTACTTCATTCACGAGTACAATCTATCTCCTTTTTAACTGGCACAATTTTGTGTATTATGCCTGTAACTATGGAAGTGGTATTCGTACTTGTAATCGGTAAGGTAAGTGAGATAAATAGGCTTTACGTCTCGTCGACAGCGAGGTCATTAGAGATGGAGTCACACAACTTGGTACAATGACAGGAGCTGGGAGAGGAGTCGGCCATGGCCTTTGTTAAGGAACCATATCAATACTGGTAACCGGATAGTAAGTAGTAAACAGTCTTGTTATAGTTTGATTGGAAGGTTCCCTATACTGTAAATAATTATTTGTAAAACTTACCTCACCAATCTGTAGCAATTTTGTGCAAGTAAGTGCAGTAAAATAGTTTCCTTGACACCAATGGTAGTGTTCCTTTACTTTTTTAGTAAACAGTCGAATGTACAGTGATGTTACCAACTTGAAATAAACAATGCTAAACATTTTGCTCTCTTTACACGTTGAAGTACAGTAAGTGTCCTATACTTAGGGACATTAACATTTCGCGAAAATAATTTGGCCCCACTTTGTTTCATTGTCTTACGTGCATATCTGCAACTGTGCTTCATGGCTATTGGCAGTGTGTTGGTGTGTGTGTGTGTGTGTGTGTGTGTGTGTGTGTGAAGTGACGTCTCTCATTTTACTGTGCCAACCACAGCAAGGTTACTGCGACACCACACGTATGTTATTTGCAGGTAGAACCCCAAGGTGACAGTTGAAACATCCAACCACTGACTATGAATCAGAACTGTAGATGTGCACATAAGGCATTGAAACAAACTGGGGCAAAATTATTTTCGTAAAAAGTTCATAACCCCAGCTATACAACGTATGAGTTAATCACTTCCTCTACTGTTTAGGAAGATTTACATGCAGAGACAAAAATCTAAATAACTAAATACGTAATTAATTAGTATCGTAATTCGAGGGACGTGGTGACTAGGTTAAATTCAAATGCCAACTGGACGTTGTTATGCACCACCAGGCTATGCGCCAATTTAAATTTATCAGTGAAACATAATTTTAAGTTTTTTTTTCGGATTTGAAACAGTTATACAAAAATTATACTAGTCCTAAAATTCCGATATTTGTTACCGCGGGACAGAGGAGTAAAATACGTTTCATAAGACCGTTTCAAAGCAGAATAATATGTTATGCCGAACTAGCAATTGTCGCTTAATCTCCTGATGGATAATACCGTCCAACTGAAACACGGCGTGAGAATGAAAACTAAAAGAGCAAGTTTGCAACCTGTAGACACTGCACAGCTGGGTGGCTTGTGAGGGCATGTCTCGACAACGGCCGACATGTTCCGACCTGAACGTCCCTTCCTGTAGCCTATCCTCCAGCCCTGCACCGCTCCTTTCCCTTCGTCTACGTGTGTAGAGGGTGACACGGGGACACCATGTAAATATTTTTCAAGCTCCTACTTCTTTTCCCCGCAATTTTTTTTAAAGATCGATGCAGTGAAGGAACGAGAAGCCACCCTTGGTTTCCATGGCGACAAGGCATCCGCCCTTCACACCGCCGGCCCTTCCCCTATCCTCTGTGTCTAACCTCTCAGACGTCTCCCATCCCCCTCCTCCGACGTTGCCTTCCTCATTATGCCACCGACACCCGCTTCTCAACACTCCCGCGTGTGTGGAATGTAGTGTAGTTTTTGCCCCGTGCGGATATTATCATCACAGTTATATAACTGCGATGCAACATCAACGGTGTATCGTGACTGCTTTATAACACTTCAACAAACATTTGACAGGACTAAAAAGGCCGCAGGTGGGCAAAAACAAACAGCATTTCCCGCGCAATTCAACGTTCAATTTTTGCAATAATTTCCTAAGAAACTGAGAATTTGTTCATAAATTGTGTTATCAATTAATAAGGACCCCAGATGTTGGTGTAATATTTATGCAATGTCTTGTTTCAATACCTTACACTCTAAAATAGTTTGGTAATCTGACACACGTGTGTGTAATAGAGCTAAGGAAGTAGGTATGACAGAATTGTTTCCCAGACATTCCTGGTAGCACCCCTAAACATTTTTTTTAAATAAAACAGTCAACTGTAAACTGAAGTAACCAGACTTGTATCTTAACAACTATAAAAGTTTGCATATTTACAAGGTGGAAGTTTGGTAACTGTCCCGTACTGCGTTTAGGTTAATTACTTCGTAAACATTTTAGGAAGTTTTTTTTTACAGTGTACGCGCACACCTATTCCATGTTAGTGGTCAGTACTGGATGTTTTTAACTCTCACGCGTTTCAGAGTTCTACCAGCAAATTACAAACAAGGTGTGTGTTAACTACCTTTATTATGATTGGCACAGTCAAGTGAGCTACGCTTCTGAACAAATACATGATGTCGATAACCATGAAGCTACGCTGAAGATGTTTACGTATGGCATTAAAACAAAATCATGCGAAAATCTTTCCACCGAAATCTGGAGTCCCTATGAACGTCACCGTACTTATTCGTAACAGAGCTCAAAATTAGTAACATATTAAGAGACTTTTTTTGTTTTAAAATTACATACTAATAAACCTGTGTCCAAGAAGAACGTTCAGAATAATAGGGTTACGGTAAGTTTTTGAACTTAAAATTCGTACATATTGCGATACCTATACATGGAATTCCAAACTGGACGTTTCAGTGTAGAAGAACACATAAATATGGAATGAACCCGGTCTTAACATCGCGTATAGCCTTCTTTTTGCCAAACAGCAATGTACAGAAGAAATTACACTTATTAAACAAGGGGGTATATATAAAAATCTCATTATTACGGTTGGAAAAGAATTCTCGCACGACTATTTTATAAATCATCTTGCCGACATTTCCTTTAAATAAAGAATCGTCCTATTACTTATGAAAACAATATTTTTTAAAAAATTGTTTTATGCACTGAAATTGTAACACCTTTTTATACAAAAAAATCTAAGTGATATTCTTGTAATAATTGTCTCCGTTTCACGAATATATCTGTGGTTGCGATTGCCGCTTAAATGTATTATTATTTTATAAATTACTTTTTCACAGTCGTATTCAAGTACGGGTTCCAAATGCCATCATTGTTTAAACTGAATTGGAGTAAAAGTTGAGAAAATGGTCGTGTAACACTTGTGTGGTGGAATGTGCCGTTGCTCTTTTATATTAGGTTAACCCCTTCACTAAACGCATCATTCTTTGCAAACACGCTGATATGATGTCCTTACAATTCGTAAAGAGTTGCCATTCCGTTAAATGCACTGTGTTCTCTGGTGGAATATACGTAAGTTAATTTACCTTGATTAGGTAACAGGCCCTATACCTCATGATAAAAATAATTGTTCAGATAGGCATTGTGGTGTTCACCAAACTCAAATTTTAGTTTATTATTACATACTTTTAAAAAATCATTACATTGGTAATTACTACGCCCTTTCTGTTTATGAATTTTAATTTTATGAATTACAAAGGATAACTTCGGTCTGTGAGACCCGAAATTACGAGTAAATTGCTGGCAAATCATATAATTATAGAAATTCCAATCACAGTTGCAAGCTTCTCGTTAGTGGATGGCGTATTCGTTTGCTACAGATACACGCATGACAACATTGTTTATTAATTTACAGATATTTATATTAGCGGAATAGTTTGAATTTCATTTGCTCTAGGATCTCTTTACGTTCATTTTTATTCGAACACAGGTGCCTGGTTAAGCAAGATGAAATATTTTGTTGAATTTTTATTTCCAGGTTGTTCTCTACTTTTTAAAATCTCGTCGTGTTGAAATGCTTTCCCTCCCTATATTGCATGGATGATGTAAAAATGAATTAATGTATTTATAAACTTTTTTCTGTAATAAATTGTTAAATGTGGTGTAAGTTTTTAATTAACAATTTATAATTGTGTTGGTTGTCAGTATCTAAATTATATAATTTTAGAGAAAAAAATTTTAGTAATGTCAACAAATTGTCTCATAAAATCATATATTTTTATTCACGTAGGACATCCACATTAAACTGAATACCATCTAACGACCATAATTAATGTTTTTATGTTACGTTAATATCAATAGCACAAAGGAAAATTAGTAGCACATTTAAATAAAACTACTTCCTTGATATAACAATTTAGAAAATTTTTAAGCCGGATCATAGCAGCACAATTGATTTTAATTACGGAATAGCTTAAATGTCTAAGTTTACAATTAAAGTTGCCCTAGCACAATTTTTCAGACAATTGGTGCTTGATACTGCTAAGGAATTTTCAAAAGTGCTGAGATACAGCCTGCGCTGCTAGGAATCTTGGCATTGATTTCTTCATAAACTTATGTTGAATGTAGTATCATGTCGTTTATCGGCGCTGATAAGGGGCATATGTAAGCACCCTCATTTCGAGTATAACATGTAGTATGTTAATTGAGCACAACATATGATGCATTGCGAGTTTTTTATAGGCTATTTAAACTAATTTTATATTATTTCAAATAATTCTTACAAATTTTATAGCACAGGCTTGAATGGTTATTACATATTTTTCGCACCCAAGTTTTCCTAGTTATTTTTTTTAGTAAATTTATAAATATTCAAAACTCTTTGTGGAATGTGACAGAGAGGCAAAATGTATTATTTTTTAAACTGAACACTGTGATAATTTATGTGACTTGTTTCTCGTAGCCACCAAAATAAATCGTAACCACTTTCTGTATTTTCCTAATCAACTAGGCGTATATTTTAATACACATCAGTCAAATTTAGATTAGAAAATAATATGCTTGATTTACTTTTAGTATACATTATGTTGTAAACTTCTTTATATGTTACAAAATATTAATTTAAAAAATTACAAATCCTAGTGTTTTTTTTATGTTCCGGCTGAAGAAACTGCAGATCTCTTCATTAAGGGGCTAAACAAGGTGTGGTCAATGTAAATGTGATAGTAATTACTGCAATTTGAACTGTGATTACTGGAAATACTGGACTTTTATTCGCCAAACCCACACTGCGTACCGATTACCTGTCTGCTCTCACATTCTTCCCACGCGTATCATTTCCTAATGACTTAGCATCTTTAACAAGCCGACGTATATGTAGCGTCAAAAGTAGGGCTATCTTAACGTGCTCATTTGGAAATTGTGATGTCGAAAGATAAGTATTAGGTTAGAGGTGTTTTAAGCCTCCAGGTATGTTCTCGTTGATGTGCTGCTGACTGACGGTTGCTGGACGGTTCTGTGTGTAGCGGGTTGCGGGATCTACGGAGGCAGGGGGTGTAGGCAGTGGGTTGTCACGGGTGTCCCTTGCATATACATGGCCACGCTGAGACACAGCCCTTGCCGTCTCCGCGTGCCCGCGCACTCAGCTTGATGAAAATCCAATTCGATTTACGGGCCTGCTTTTCACCTTACTTCCCCCTCTTTCTCCTCCACGTTCGTGCCACCTCAAGCAAACACACCCCTTCCCCTCTTACTCTTCTGACAACCTTTTCCCAACCTTCCCCGACGCGCACCACCTCCGTCATCCACCTACCCTGTCCCCTTCCTTCTCCAACCAACACCCACCATCCGCGTGTTGTCACTCTGATGATGAAAGATGGTGCCGGATAGGCCGGGATGGACTCGCGTGGTCCAGGGATGCTGCGCATCTGCAGGAGGATATCTTCTCGTCGACGCCGGCCGTCGTGGGGGTATGAGCATTTCGAACAGGAATGTTGACGCCGTGCTTCTATTCCTGCTCACCCTCGGGGACAGAGTTCCTTGTGCATCTTCCACCATTCTTGTCCTTGATAATGTGTTCCCTTCAATTAACATAGTTTACTATTGTCCACACGTAAAGGTAACGTCTTGGGTGCACGAACGACATCTTGTAACATCTTATGCGCCAACCAAACATGCCGGTCACGTTACCCGCACAGCTGGGAAATCCAAAGAAGAATTAATTAATTAACGCATGCAGAGGTAAATCGTAACGAAGTACATGCTTACCTGGGTTGTGCCTCGTTTCTAAACGAGGCGGGAAAATAAACTCCTCCACACAGTCGCAGATACTGTGCTCACATCGTCGCATTGAAGCACGAAACTGGTTCCGCCGTGAATGTATAGCGTGAAACTGTAGCTATAGGCCGTTCACGATAAAGTGAGCACTGCGTAAAATTTTCCTCTAGCTATTCTGCATCCTTATTTACTATTTTCAATGCGAAATCTTTCGTGTGGCTAAAAACCTGTTTAAATGTTCCGCCGTCCTCAAAACTTATATACGGCGCCAATAAAATAAAATTTTTGGTTAATTTAATTATTGGTTAATTAATTATCAGTTTCAAATGAACAGCTTTTTTGCTATTAATGTATACAATATTTGACTTCACTAGGCAGGTTTGACAGGCTCAGAGTATAGTATAGTTCTCTTCAGAAGCGGTGCACAACGTTTAGTGGCACTGAAAGGCGAGTGTCGTCTGGATGGACGTGTTTTGCGTATTCCATGTCTATATGTTCGGAAGCAGTAAAGACTAAACAACACGCGCATCACGCCTCCTCCTAGCCTCTAAGCGCAAGTCACGTGAACTAGCATGCAGTCCTCTCGCCAATAGCTCACCTCCTCTGTCAGCCAGTCAATGGCGACCCTATAATTATATGACCAAATAGTTCAGATAAATATGTACTAACACTTGCTGTTTTTAAATTAAAAATTAATATTTTCATATCTAAGAAGGACTGCAAATATGTATATTGCACTATTTTCAGCTACGATAAAATAAGCTTCAAAGATTACTGGAGAACCTTAATTAGTATACATTCGTGTAGCTTTTTTTATGTTATTTATAATATGACATCTCTCACACACTTCGGATATACGTCTGTCGGTCGGCTCTGCACACTGCATGACGACCTGGACAGACGACCACCTTAAGTGTGACATCAACATCATGATACTTGTTACGTTCCTTTACTATGAAGTCTCGTGCGGCCTCCCCCTTCCTCCGTCGCTAATTCCAGTAGACTAACCACGCTGCGAGGTGACTTGCTCCACAGGAACCAGTCAGCTGTACCGCGCGCGGTTCCTAATGAGCGCACAGCAATCAAACTCGCATTAATATCGCTATTGGCGCGACCTGCCTCACGCCTAATGACAGCAAAGATGAAAACTGCAAGAGGAGAAGTGGAAAGGGAGTCGGGGGGAGGAGATTACCCCGCAGAAATATCGGTCTTTGGCTGCACCTGTTCTTACGCAAGCGCTTTGCTAACCGGGATCATTTTGAAGGTCCTCGTCGTAATAATTTATCTCACAGATTGGCAAGGAAATTTAAGTAGAAACTAAACCACATTTATGTACAGAATACTGTAGCAAATGCTTAATTTTGCTTGGCCTTACAAAAAAATTAGATTTAATTAATTTTAGATATTATTTTGCTCTTCACTTACGTCCGAACGCAAGTTTGTGATTCAACAACAAATGGATATCATGTTGTAATGTCTTAAACGCAAGTGTCATCGGAAAAATTTTTCTCCGGTCACATACCAAGACGAGGAAAAAAAAATACAACGTATTAAAAAAAAATAAGTCACTGCCAATATTTATGTTTACATAGTTATATATCCAAACAGCAATGACAAATCTTAAAAGGTTCTGTGTATTTTTTCAGGTTTTTTTATTTTTATTTTTTTTTAATTTTGGAAAGTCTTTGGAAAATTAAAGCTGTAGTTACATTTAAAATTTAGTTGGTAACAGAATTCAAGAAACGAGAATTTAGAATGAAATATTATAACTCAGACAGTACTACGAATGAGTTGTGGCCAACGAAACGGATTGTTTCAGAAGAACTTTTACGTTAGCAAGTTAAGTAAATAGCGGTCTAAAATAATAAGAAGTTTAATCACCTGTTATTTTTCCTCCTGATAGTTGGTCTAGGACTGACAACCGTCTGTTTGTAACTAGCATCGTCTGCCAACGCCATCTTCAATTCATACGGGCATGGTGGTTAGCAGCCACAGTTTCGGATTTAATTTACCCCGTCAGGGGAGTTATTTGTCAGCTAAGCTTGATGCATATCCTCGCTGTTTGTACGGCTGATAAGATGTTGCTAAAACAAAAGGAAACAATATTAAATTAAACAACTAGAAGTAACCATCTTAACAAATTAACAAACTTTCAATGTTAAAGTACAAACGGTAATGTAGATATGTAAATATTTATGCAGTTCTATCTCCTAACAGAATGGAAAAATATGTATAAAAATTATGAATTCATGACGTGATATCCTCGAAGATAGGGGGCAACCATGATTAAACACATGATTAACAAATTACATTATAATTACGTTGCCTTTCTTAGTATAAACTGTGTACCGAATATGATGCCATTTAGGAACAGTACTTCTCATATTTCTCGTTCAGTCAAAAAAAAGTTCTAAGGGCCACTGTTTAAAAAAAAAATTAAAGTATTAGCAAAATACAAGTCGCTGTACTAAGTATCATGCGTATTGAGTTTGGTGAAATTTCGTCTTAATAGTTTCTACAGATTATTATGATAAAGAAATGTTCAGATGGTTACCATTTCGATAATACGAGCACAGCATTAATAGAAGTCAAGTCAGTTTATTAAGTTTTACAAGCGAATCGATTTTTAAAAAGTTCTAAAACTATGTGCTTCCGATATTTAGTATAATTAAAAAATTGTTCAAATGGCTTAAGTTGCAAAAGAAAGAACACAGTAGGCCTATAAACAAATACTTAATATCTACGTTAATTTACTGCGTACTATATGTGCACCGCGTTTGATTAAATTTTGAGAAATGGTTCTGCGGACATATCGTATGACATAAGAACTGCTAAATTTGCCTCAGATTTTACAAATTTAAACATTATATATATATATATATATATATATATATATATATATATATATATATATATATATATATGAATGTGTGTGTCAATTCACCTTACTAAGTTCTATATGTGAAGATTTACGAAGTTTGGTGAAGTTCTGATATAAGGTTCATTAGATATCTCAAGTGTTCAAAAGCTGTTCAAATAGTCGTCACTGTAAAAACATGAGCCCATGAATGAAATAAATGAAAGTTGTATCATTTTACCAATAACTATATGAAATCCGAGTTTAATTTAATTTTGAGTAATGGTTCTAAGTTTGATGAAATTCCGAGATTTAGCTTTTAAGGTATCTTGTGAGTTAAAAAATGGTTGATGAAATAGTTATATCTGGTTCTTAAAATATTTTGTGTGCTCAAAAATTTTCAAATTGGCTGCAATTATATAAAAAACACAAACATGGCATGAATAAATAATACAAAATTTCAAGTCACGTAAGCCTATATGTGTACTGAGTGTAATTAAATCTGACATAGGTGCATGTTTCGTAAGATATATCACGTGCTCTAAAAAGTTGTCAAATGGTCCAATATTGTAAAAATACGAACACCCTGAAACTATACTAATATCTGTATGAGTAGCGGCCATAAATATTTTTTTATTATTGGTTCCTCAAAATTTTCGTAAAATCAAAAGAAATGTTCAAATGGCAGTAAATTTGAACACGTACACACGTAATATAAAAAAGACAAATAACCTTAGTAAGTACTATTTGTGTGCCGATTTTCATAAAATTCTGATACATGGTTCTTGCCATACCTTGTGCGTTCCAAAAGTGTTCAAATTCGCCACTATTTTTATGAAAATACAAACGCACGGAGCGTAACGAAATTCTGGTATGAAATTCTTAAGAAATCTCATGTGTTCGAAGAATGTTCAAATGGCCGCCATTGAAAAAAATATGATCACGGCTTGAACAAAATACAATAATATCAAACTACCTTACGAAGTAGTACATATGTGCCGAGTATTATAAAAACGTGACGAACATTTCGTATAAGTTATGTCATTTTTATAAAAATTTGAACACGGCATGAACAGAATTCGTAAAAGTCAAGTCAATATAGGCCTATCGAAGATGTGAACTAATACAATACACTCAAAGAACCTAAATGAGAGAAATTCAAACTTTTCAAACATGTACCTTTGTGCAGATAACTCTCTAAGACAGGAATTGAACCAACGTTACGCGCACTGCATTACATCTAAATAATTTTGAATCAAGCAAGAATATTTCAGGATTTCGTGGTCATTTACTACCGCGGTATTTCTTGACGTAAGAATTGGAGAAATAGCGACCAAAAATGTCCGCGAATATAGGCCTATACGGATGAGTGTATATGAATGTACTGTACATACCCTCACACAAGCTGTTCAGAAACTCACTCGAAATACTTGAAATGTTAATCAAATTAGAAATTGGTGCATAACTGAAGCTCACAGTCTTGCTCAACATTGATGTAAGGGAAATATCCACCTTCGAATTCGAGTTTACAATTAGAATTTTCGAATGATATAGAAAACTATATAGAATAAAACCACGATCTTTCTAACATTGCTAGCGAGACATAGACTATACGGAAAAACCAGCGTTAAAACCACCTTTTTACAAACAAAAATACGGAACCACTGTCAAATTGAATACACCGTCTTCGCCGTTATGTCATATGAATTTTGGATGCAGTCATACGATACCTGGCGGATAACGAGATATTACACTTGTAACAAGATTTTACTTAACTTGTAATGTTCGTATGTATGTAAGTTGTCCGTTTCAAAATTTGAAAACCATTTATCTAACCACTTGCTGGTATTAGTTTGACCTGAAATTTGGCATACTTATCTAAGTTCGGTGACGAAGCAATATTATGGTATTATAATACAAACATATTTATAATATGGTATTGTATGAGTTCTAGGGACGTATATAAGTAATGATCTTTTCGAAATATAAAACGTATTTTGTATTTTAAAAATATATATATTTACGTACGTCCCTAGAACTTACATATCTACTTAGGCCTATATTACGACGAGTTACCAAGAGAGGGGTTATTATGAACCTAAAGTACACCTACTGTATACGTAAAATTTTAAAATGGCCGCCGTTTTGAAAATATGAATATGGCATAAACGAAATATATAAAAGTCAAGCCAGATTACAAAGCACTACGTGTACAAAGTTTGATGTAATTCGGTCCAGCGGTTCAAAAGTTTTTTGAGGGGAGAGGGCACACACACACGGTCAAACACAGCCATACCAATAGACACACACATAAAGGTGATCTCATAAGGCTATACTTTTTCCTTCGGTGTGTGTGTGTGTGTGTGTGTCTGGACGGGCGGAGACAGTTAACGACGCTCCCAGATGCACGACAACAGTTGTGCGTGTCCGGGCCGATGACGGCGCGTGGAGGGTAGGTCTCGGACAAAAGCACGTCGCGAAACGGCGCAGGCACCGAACCTGCACAAATTATTCACATCCGCCGGCTCATTAGGAATGACCTGGAGCTCCTGGCGAGGAAGGAGCGACCATTGCGTGGATGGCACGGAGGAAGAGGGATGTTGCGTGCCCCGTGGACGCGTCATTAGCTAAACGCGTGTAACACACTCCCGTGACAGGTTAATTCTCACCGGTTAAGAGCGACGGGCCGGTCATTAGCGGGCGGGGCACGGACTCATTACCAGGGCGCATGCAGGCTATCTGCCGGCCGGCGACATGTGTTGGACGAGCGGGTCATTAGCGCCGGGGTGTCTGGAACCCTTCGTCGACGCCGTCCTGATTGAGCTTTCCCTCTGCCCCTCGCCATAGATAGCTGTCTTCATTTACCTTCCTCGTGATGCCTGCTTCCGCGACCGGCTTACGGGGGTGTGCTAGACAATTTTATTTTTCATTTTTTTGAGCCGTAGGTAACATTTATTCAAATTGTATTATCAAAATTTTCTCTTCGACAAAGCGTAGGATATATTCCTGATAAACTGCTTGACATAAATTACAATGGAATCTTTCATTAATTTGACACGCAGAATCGTTGCAAGGGAATTGTAGGTTAACTTTCAAGAGTTTTCCTGCAACGATTCTGCGTGGCCAATTAATGAAAGACTCCACTATTATTTATGTAAAGCAGTTTACCAAGAATATATCCTATGTTATGTCGAAGAGAGAAATTTGATAATACAGTTTGAATAAATGTTATGGCTCGAAAACAGGAAATACAATAAAATTGTCTACTCCCCCTTAAGCCGGCCGCTCCCCGGGCCGTTGAGCACTGTGCATAACTTTGGACTTTACAAGATTATTGGAAAACCGCTCAACGCACGTGAGTGATATCTGCTCAGGAACAACATTCAAAGAACGTTACACGTGTATACCCGTGTATACTCATTAACGCATATTTTCTTGCGGCCAGAAATGACGATAATTGGTGGTGATTTTGCGGTCCTTTCTAAGTGTGTTAATACTACCGCTGAATATTTGGAAGTTATAGACGTGTACAATATACCCTTACCTTTAAGGGGGATTGATCCCTGTCAGATCGATTTTACGGTTTTTCTTATAAATCAGGGAACATACACATAGTTTTACTTTTATCACGCTGACAAGGCATAGTTTATTGTTTCATTCACTTTTTGGAATTCATATGGCATTGTTTCTGCCAATGTTGCGGCCTCTGTAGTCGCTCCCGTAAATAAAGCCATTTTTCCTTTTCAGCTATTTCCTGTTGCAAAATAATGAATATATAATGGTTCCAGCAATTACAGAAAATCTATTAAGTTTGTATCTATGCCTTGTGGTGACAAAAGTGTTGATACATCATTGGAACAGAAGTTATCGAGAAGAAACATATAAATCCAAGGTGGTAGGGATCGATACCCCTTAATAATACGTCATAAGGTGATAGGCTCACCGCTGAAAGTCTCGTACAGGTGCGTTGTCGGCGAGAAGACTGTACGACGGTTCTGTGACTTGCACATACGGGTCAGAGGGAGGCATTATGCGCGTGCTGTGTCGTCCTTACCGCTTCCGCACTTCTAGGCCACGGACACGCTAAATACGTTCACCCAGGCGGCCACCTTAAGTAGACCGCCTGGTGAGGGCTGTGTTTGTGTGTGTGAAGTGAAAATCGATGAGACGCTATTAGCCACGCCGGTCGACACATGTATTGTGATATCGCCTCTACTGTCAAAATCGAAAACGCGCAGTCAGTATTCCCGCCGTTACGTTTTTACTGTGAAACTCCAAGTGGTGATCCTATAATTTGATTGATCCCATCAGTGTATCAAAGACCTCAATTTTGAACGAATCCAGTACACATAGATTGAGAAACAATATCCCGAAAAAGACGATTTTTAATCAAGTTTTATGGATCAAAAATAATGCTTCCAATGTGCGTTAAAGTCATTTACACAAGTAGTTTTAAGTATGTTTTATTTCCGTATATTAGCATTGTAGACGAATGTTTACTGGTCTCTGAGGACAAACGTAACTTCGAGCACCAGTTAGGTTTGCCTGATATCGACATTTTCTTCTGAGTTAGTGTGTCTGTAAACGTGACTGCAGAGGCCCTGTTTTTCTAGGAAGTCAGGATAGTTTAAAATTCTACACAATTGAGCTGCCAGACTCTAGCTCAGAAGAAAACTGTCAAAGTTAGGCAAACATATACTTTATAGTCTATACCACAGCTATATTCTTACTCACGAACAAGTTCACCACCTTGTTGACTATGTTTTCTGTCATCTGATGTGAAAGATTGTGTTGTTTCCAGTATGTTATGCTCCTAGCGTCGTTCCTTATTTACTCACGTCGGAGTAGGATTAATATCCCATTTCATTCTCCCTCCGAGCGGCAGAGTTAAGACATGATTCCTGCTCCGTTGCTAGAAATGACACCAAGGCGGGACAAATTGTATGGGGTGATAAAACCTTCTCTTGAAAGAAACCAGTATATGATTTAGCTAGAGTAAAGAATCTAAGCATTATTTCACAACTTCATCCCGCATCAGATTTAACTATGACAAGTTCAAGCAGCATTAATATAGCATCAAATTATCTACAGATAACAGATGTGAGTGTGGAGAAAGTATTCACGAATTAAATCATGTATTGTTTCTATGTAAACTGTTGAAGGAAAAAAGTCTAATTTATTGATAAATTACGACAATAATGTAATCTGTTCCCTTATCATACATCACTGATATTATATCAGTCAGCTTAACAACATGTGTACAAGACAATGTAGAACATTGTTTCTAAAAAGTAATGTCTAAAGCATTCAGTTTCTCACTACCACAATGTATATTTCGTGGGACTTTCAGAATTATCGACAAAACATAGATATAAAAGAAACAATATTTGTAAATAAACTAGACTGCTATCTACGGACAATAAAGTAGCTCTCGTTTATGTGTAAGGTCTAATTCGAAAGGTTGTATTTCTGCCTGGACGGGATTAATCTAAGGCCTTTTGCACATTTTTGATGTGAGTGTGAAGTGAAGTGAAGCTAGGCAGTGTTCGGGTCGTTATAACTTACTCTGTTTTGTTTAACTTCAGTAAATTTTAACGTTTCCGAGGGCACTTAAAGTACTGTACTTGTTTGACGCAGTGATAGTTCACATTGTTGTTATTGAAAGAATATGTGACGGCCATCCAATCATATTTGCAGTAAATTTTGTCTTGCAGTGTGAAACAAATGTTTCCTAATGTGAAACGATGATTGCTCTCGAACTTTTTCATTTTGACGCAAAACTTTCTTATACTATAGGCAACTACTTATTGGTCAAATCAATAATATAAGAACTTCAAGTTATTCAGTTATAAGTTGAGCTGTTTTACTTTAATTCTGTTCCTCACTGATTATATCACATATAACACGTGTTCTGAAGCGGGCGTTCTGAAAGTGAGTGTGTTCGTCTAAAATCCTCACAAATACATCATAAATGCAGTTGTAGCTACCAATTTTGTTGTCAGGACACGTATGTTCAATCAGCTAGCCACAGCGGCCACTCCACTAGTCACCATATGCAGTTTAGCCAATTTTATGATATCAATGCACTGATACCAAATATCGCAAAAGGACAATATGGGAAAATACAGCTTTTTAACATTATTAAAGCGCGAGACGTTTTATCAACGGCGTGAACGGGAAACACTAACATTCACATTCCTATATTTTTTTTTTCTATGGTGGTTATACATTAATTTCTCGTAGGCTAATAGTATTATAATGTGTTTATAAATATTTTCAATTTAAGCTTATCAAAATAAAAACTAAAAGAACGTAACTGAAATCTAAAATCGTTATTATATTTTAATATATAAATAACAAAATATACAACTAAAACTACCCGTACAGCAATGCGCTACTGTGGAAGAAACAGCGCTCATATCGGCGTGAACTGGAATTAAATAACCCGTCTCCTGTTTTTCTTCTGACTTTTCTATATTGTCCTCGTACAAGATCTGCTGATACTACTTAAATGACATTTCATTGTTAGGACAGTTATTGTTACTGACTGTAATGATTGAGTACACTGTTACAAGTGAGTTGTTTCTGTTGCTATACATACAAGAGACGGTGCTAGTGAAATGTAATCCTGGGATCTGAAGTAGCAAGAAATAGACAGCACTACAAGACTCGTGCCACATACTCATCGGCAGAGTGTATCGTAGAGATTTCGTGCGGGTTTAACACCGAATTCGAGATCGCCCTGAGGATAAAGTGAGTATGAAGCTATGGTTACATTTAAGGGCGGGCCCGTAGAAAATATATTAAACGGCTTAATTCAAGGGCGGAGAAAACGGGAATACCCAAAGAAAGTATAAATTATTAGTGAAATTAAAAATATCAACCCATGAAATGTACGCTGGAGTGTGGGGTGCACGAGACTTGCAGTTTGTGCCACTCGATCGTACCTGGTAGATGCTGCTGGAGAAACATACGAACTTGGTTCTCAGGTGCTTTGTCTATACGTAGAGTAAGTTGTAGCGAAACAGAATTGTGTATTTAGGCAGTTTGTGGAGGATGGAAGGGAAGTTGCTGTGTGTGTGTGGATGCGTTTGGATGAACGTATGTGTGTGGAAATAAGTTAGTGTGTGTTGGTGGCTGTGTGTACACAAGTGTATTTGTGTGTGTTATGAGTGCCTCGTACGTGTAGAAGGATGAATGTGACAATACATTTGTTGAATGGAAGCTTGACCTTGAGAAAACGTAATTGATTGGGCTGCTGGAAAAGTAGCAATCGAACAGTTTTTAATGCGGCCAAAGACGGTCCCAAGCCCGTTTACAAAACGCAGAGGGAAAATGATAGCGCGTAGGTTCGTAAAGAGGGATGAATCTGACGGTGAATTTATTATGTGGAGGCGAGATAACCAGCCGTGGAGAAACAGAAGAAATTCAATGCTCAAAAAATTAATTTTTGCGACCCATCATTCTTATATTTTAAATGTTTGCTTCAATACTACGTGTAAAGTGTGAGTGACATTTGTGTTTGTGTTGACTTTAAATGACAGCAAAATGTTCTCAGTAACTTTTACTATCACACCTTATATAAGTGTGTATGTGTATATATATATATCTGTGTGTGTGTATCAGTTCTAAGAATGGTTGAGTTCATAATTTTTACTGTAATAATACTTTAGGAACATTTAACAACACCTTTATCAGTGGTGACTTTGGACACGTGGGGGGATTTTGTGACATTACAAAAAATTATTTTTCTGCTATTTGGCAGCCCTGAATAAGGAAATTTACTTGCGGTAAATTCTGAGTAATAAATATCAACGTAAAATGTAATTAGTATGCATTCACAATTTGCAATTATGGAAAATAGAAAAAGTATGAAAGGGTCCCAAAGTCTCCCCCCCCCCCAACCCGTTTCTAATTTCACCCCCGCTTATGGCACATTACTTTTTGTTGGATTATAGTGTCCGGGCCTGGTGGTAAAACTTTTTATGGATATCCATTCAACTTTTGTAGATATTTAGTGTTGATACGTTCAAGTCTGGCCCTATTTTCAAATTATTTCTTTTTACAAATTTCCCTTTGAATTTAGTTTTTTATTTCCATTATTAGAATTGTTTAATCTCATACTAAAAGCTTTTTTATTCTCAACTATTGAGTCACGCATTGAAATTACGATATAATATAATTAAATAAATAAATAAATATATATATATATATATTTATTTATTTTTGCATTAGTGATATGCCTATTTGACAGATTCGCTACAATGATATTGACGAGTGGCAGTCACATGGCCATGTAATTGCTGACGTTTGGTGGAAGGATACATGGTTGGTCTGAAAACAGATCCAAGCTGGAAGCAAGTCTTCCAGGAAGTATCAAGTTACCGTACAGCTGATATAACAAACACTCTGGTCAGTATGTACACTACGCATCCATATACTAACGTAATTATTTCTTTAATATATTGTACGTTTATATTAGTACGTTACAAGTAAGCCATATTTATTATTTCTTGACGCTGGAAGTTATAATTCAAGTTTAAAAATTCTTCTTATTTGAGTTAAGAGTTTTTTGTTCCTTGGCGAAAGCTAAGGCCACTGGCCCAGCTAAAAAGAAAGAAAACTTGCTAGGACATTTTCGAACGAGTCGGACGAGCTGAAGCGCCGGTTTTATAAGAATTTTATATGGTGCCATCCTAATAATAGGAAAGGATTTATTTTTACCACCATCGTTTCGTGTAAGCATTCTGCCAACGGGACACGTGGTGTAGAGGTCCGCGTATGTGAATAACTAGCAACCTCTAGCGCCTCAAGAAGTGTTTATCTGTATCTTGAAAATGTCATCCCTGAAAGTGATACTCTTGTAGGGTACTTCGAAAGCCAAAAAATATGTCTGTTTATTGGCGTGGTGGGTTGCGTCTTGGCTTCTACAGTCATAGGATTGTCTATGATTTGAAAGTAAATACTTTTTATTCTTGAAATCACAGGGGTCTGGGACGACACTCAGCTCTTATACATATCAATGTTTTTTTTTTTTTTTTGCTGTGTCTTATCACACGTATAATATGCCACATAATGGTTTTATGTACATTACATTATTGAAACCTTAAACTTAAAATATTTTGCAAATAGTAAAACTTGATTTTGCAACATAAAAGGATTTACAAACATAATCATACAACGTAATTCACGACACTTAAAGGGTACAATATTTCAATAATTTTTTCTTCACTATTTTTCAATTTTATTAAATATTCTAAATAAATAATGTAAGGATTGGTGCATATTCAATTTCAATATTTTTCTGTCTATAACTTACATCTTAACAGTAAGTATAGGCCTACATTTAAAATGCCAGTTAGCGCAGGTTCTTTGGAATTTTTTGATTCAGTATCAAGTGCCTCGGAATATATTATAGCGTTGTACGCCTTAGTTTTATCTCCGATAAGCTCTATGATTGTTCTTTCTTTCACTTTTCTCATTACGTACACACGTTCCACGATCTTCTAGAATATGTGGGTAGCACTTAAAATTATTTACTGGAATTTTGTTACACAGTAATTAGTTATCGACTGTTTTCATCTGTATGTGAAACCGATTTGCAGACATGGCATGCTAGACGCAAGAAAATCTCTCTAATATAACTCTTGGTAAGGAAAAGAACATAAAATAAGCTTACTATGATTACAACATATTAGCAATAAGTAAATAACTGTGGAAAAGAGGAGCAAAAATTTCTCGGTATTTCCACAATATCTCAGGAAACAATCTATGGACGACTTGAAAAGAGGCGGGAGTTTCAGTCTTGTGTGTCATACAACTGATATCTCCATGTATACCGCAACCGAACATAACCTTCATTTAAGTGTTTGGCTTCACATACCCAGGATGATATGTGTGTCAAGAAAATTGATTATTCGTTTGGAATTTCCGCTTTTTCAGGTAAAGATTGATATTATGCATTTGTGTATCTTAGCCATGAAATTGAAACTAATATTTTTTACCCTTGCGTGCAAGTCTATGAGTGTACAAAATGTTTGGTTTCTGTCATAACCAACCAACAAATCAGCATCTTTGTAAACAAGGTTTGTTTCCCACAGTACTCTCCTCCTGCGGTGTGGCGTCAGAGGGCGTGTACCTCAAGTCGTCCATTCACTGAATTGTAGCCTATATATTCAAAATCTAAATAATTTTCTCGCTCTCTACATTTTCTTAGCAAATCCTTTGCTTATCTGCTCCTCAGAATGGTTAAATTGGAATAACATTTATATTTGACAATCGCCCACAGTGTATAGACATAGGTTTTTGCTCTCATCATCATACAACCCCAGTAGCAACCAACGTTGGGCCAACGGTGAAAATTGGTTGGAACCGTTGGTAATACGTTGAGTTGGAAAACACACATAAATACAATGCTGGCCCAACGTAGTATGCCAACAAATATGTTCAAAAACAGATTATTATTGCAGTGAATCAGCAACATTCTGAAAATAGTTATAATAAATCAGGAAATGTATTAAAAATCTCTGGAAGATCGAAATTTTTTTATTTGAATTTTGTTTGTTGAATGTTGGCAGCAAGTTAGCAAACACACATTTGGGGTTTGGTGTGTATAATTACATTGGGCCAACGGTATAAAATAAACATTTTACACAAAGCGTTCGAGATAAAGTTTATAATGTAGGAAATTACCCATCATTGAGGTTTGTGAAGCGATTGAGTTGCTTTATTAAAATAATCAAAATATGTGGTAATTATTTAGTTGGTTTAATGTTGGCTCAATGTTGTAAATCCAACCGTTGGTTATAGGTTGTACCAGTGTGTTGGCCCTACATTGCATACCCCACATTATGCCAACTACAGAAAACCTTGAGTACGAAAGTTAGTTGAGCGTTGGTAGCCAGTTGGTAATCTTTGCAATACATTGTGTTGGAAAACACGCGTAAATACAACCTTGGCCCAACATAACACCAGTAGCAACCGACGTTGGGCCAAAGTTGAAAATTGGTTGGAGCCGTTGGCATTACGTTGTGTTGGAAAACGCACTTAAATCTAACATTAGGGTAACGTAGCATGCTGGAAAATATGTCCGAAAATGTATTATTATTGCAATGAATTAGCAACATTTTAAAAATAGTTATATTATAGTAGAAAATGTCTGAACATTACGGAAGACCGAAATATTGTTATTTAAATTTTGTGGATTTTATGTTAGCAACACGTTGGTAAACTTACTGTTGGGGTTTTGTGGGCTAATATTGCAAAACCAACATTTTATACAAAGAGTTCAAAATCTTGTTTTACAGTACAACATAACCAATCATTCAAGTTTATAACATAATAATGTTACTTAGTTTTAAAATGTTAATATTATGTAATTTTTGCTCTGTTGGTTACACATTGGAACAATGTTGGAATTCCAAATATTGGATAATAGGTTGTTCCCAGTATATTGGTCAAACGTTGCATTACCCACATTATGACAACCGTAATCTTTTTTGTATGTAGGTTGGCTGAGCGTTGGTAACAAGTTGGTAATCATACTGTTGGTGTTATAAATGTAATTTTACATTCATCCAACATTGCTCAAACAACACATGTTTATAACGGTTAGGTGAAAGTTATCAGTAAATTTGGTCCTACGTTGTATAACCCACATTATGCCAACCACGGAAAGTCTTTTGTTTAGAAGTTAGCTGACGTCGGCAACAAGTTTGTCAACAGATTCCTACAGTGACACAAATTGTGTTTCTTTCTAAAAACAACTCCATTAGCATAGAAAATGCAAGACAATATTAAAGACAGTATTTTTGTAAATTTTAATTTCTTAGTTAATTGTTAGGTACCAGTTGGTAAACACATCGTTGGCAATAGGTATACACCTTTACGTTGGGTTAACACATGGAGGTAAGGGTAAACACTGCATAGCCCACAGTAGGTCAACCACTGAAAATATTTGGTAAGTAGGTTGGCTGAACATTAACATTGTTAGAAAATACATTCATTAGCAAAAAAAAAAAATATATATATATATATATATCTTTGATATTGTGAGTTTAACTATTAAATACATATTTATCTTTCAAATAACTGTACTCAACATGGGGCAGTGCAGAGCAGTAGGTAGGCGACGGATTTCTAACAAAGAGTACTCCGACATATTCTCGGGCCGTGGTTCGAATCCACCTTGATTCTAGTCGAATTTTTTTTATTTATTTTAATAATTTGTGTAACCCACAACAACTCTGAAAATATAAAAATTTGTGAATATTGTGCTTAATTTAACTTTTGTAGAGTAAATTTTGTGAGTATTTTTGTAGAGAAATGTTGGCCCAAAGTTGGTAAATGGTTGGCATTACATATGTTACACCTTTTTCAACAATCCAGCGACGTTGGGCCAACGTTAAGAATCCAACCAAAAATCACCGTTGGGCCTACGCAAAGGTTGCTACTGGGGAAATGACAAGTAAAGTTAGATCATCAACAGTCTTACACGCATATAATTGATATTAATGTCTATTTAAATTATAGATTTAATTACAAGAAGATAAAATAATGCAGCTAACTGTATTAAATATGTTCGTTCGTAATGATAAGTTTTGAACTCACGACAAACAAGAACTCTCTCGCCGCTCACCCAACATGCCGTATTAACAGAGTAATTTAAGTATTTAAATTTTGTATTGAGTTTAATATTTAGTGACATTCAGCAAAAATATTTCAGCGTCGATAATTTCTTACTACAGTTTTGTTGTGTTTCGCATAAAGACATAATGCGTATATTCCATGAGTAGCGTCCAACTCCGTTTATTTTCAGGAAGGTTGCATTTGCCATGGCGGCCATATTGTATTTTCATCACGCTAGACGTATACGAATAGCTCTTTCGAACGGTGACTATCCGACAGTGCCAACTCGTACGGTCTGGACGTACTATACGAGGGATCTCGAATGGTTCAAGCTTACCGTACCGTATCTGGAAATCGTTCAACTTACACTTCCGTATACGAGCTATTCGTATACGAGTGGAGCTCCAACCCACGACGTGCCCTCCTCCGATAACGGTGTGATCTGTCATCAGCTTCGGGTCATGCTAACAGTGAGGTCTGAGGTGGCTAAATGTTGCCCGACGTCCGGAGTAACATCAAGTAAATTAAACACTAAATCAGTCGCTCCCCTCTATCCTAAATAATGAAATACAAACTTATAATAACCTGTAGATTGAAGCCACAGTAATTAGAACATCTTTCAGCAGAAACCCTCCTCCCATTTCTAAGCTATAACCAGTGCAATGTGTTTACCTCTGGTTACTTCCACCCTCCCAGCTTTTGAGTAAAACGACTAAAAAAAAATTAGTATACAACACCGTGTAATCTCAGGCCTCTATTAAATGGCAACTAAACCATTTCATTACTACAGGAAATGTTTTTCAGCCTTTACATCTTTTATTTTAAACTCTCCTGGTTCCTCCACAGGAAATTGCCACAAAATTTATACGCATTCGTCAATTATTGACAAGTTTGTTCATTTATGTATTGTTATTCTTACCATGCAAAAACCTAAAAGATACCCACGTTGTTATTAATTTCGTACTTCCCTTAAAAATTTACGTTTAAATATGGCGATTTATTTACAAGCGAAACTAACATACGCAAATGCGTATTTCAAAGTTGTATTGAACTGAAGTATCTATAGATGGTTTGCGATACAGTAAGCCCTTTTGAAAACAAGTTTGTCTATAATAATGTTTAAAAAAATATTATACTTATAATGTTAACACTCACAGTACAATCCACACACTTTGACTGTTACTAAGGTTGCTTTGCTCATATTAAACAGTGGCAGAGAAATACAAATTCCACGAAAGTTAAGAAGTAACTGGAGTTTCAAATGTTCACACTTTATCCTGGACCACGTATAGGCGACATTACACTCAGTTACGGACAGTTGTGCAGGTCGTATCAGTATAACGGTTACAAATTTTTTAGGAGAGTTAGAGTACTCCTAGACGATGGGAAAGCACATAGCAACGCATAGTCAGAACGCTTTCCTGCGACACTAAATGCAAGAAAGAAAGGACACGAACAAGAGAAAACATGTTAATGAATCCTAATGCAGCGAAAATGCTGAGAAGTCTTTGGCTGCTGGACACGATCGATGTCTCTTTATGTACATTTTTCATAGTTTTTTGCTGTATTAAGAATAGTAAATATGTTTTCTCTTCTTGTTCTTTCTTGTGTTTTGTGTCGTCACTACTGCGCCCGGAAATCGTTTCCGACCATACTTCGCTATGTGATTTCCCATCGCCTGGATGTACTCTATCTCTCCTGAAAGTTTGTAACCGCTATACTGATAGAGCCTGTATTTTGAGCGCTCATTTGTCAACCTCGTCTGCTCGAGCATCGAAGCCTAGCCTCCCAGCCGGGTGCCTTTACGCCGGTGTTGCAGGGAGGACGCACCGCCTGTGTGCCCAAGTTACGTGTTAATTCACGGCCAATTTCCGTGGCTCTTTGTTTTTAATAACGGCCCCGGTGCGCAGCTACCTGAGGGTCAGGAGGTCGTGATGGGAGGATAATTACAGCACAGCTGCTGGATGAGGGGACACGCCACATCCTGCCGGACAGCCTCCGCCTTAGGCCCGTCTGAGAAGTCTAATGAAGGCTTGCTTGGAGAAGGGGGAAGGGGTGTTCCTGAGCAAACTGCAGACCCTCGCTTCCCACGCCGAAGCCGACAGCTCCTGATGATCGTCGAAGCCACGTTTTTATACGAAAATATTTTCCAAGGTCACCCACCAATCACATACATTTGTGTACCGAAATCAACACATGGTGTGTGTACACACACAAATTCCTCTTGGGATATTTTAGGTTTAATTTTTATTATTGACAGTTTTGACTATTGCCTAATCAGCTTGTCTTCCATTAATTGTTTTCTCTTTGTTTTACTCTTGATTTTCAGGGACGACATAGCGCTGCAAAAGCGTGTGTGAGCAATGTTTCACAAATTCTCATTTACCGCCATTATAAGAATCTCTCTTTCAATGACGTTACATACGTATCAAAAGGTTTTTCTATGTAGTTTTGACCACGGGGTATTAACGGGGAGTCAATTTGGAATTTTATTGCATCTTAGAAAATCCGTTATGAAAATAACCCTTTATACAAAAAAGAAGAGAAAAACTTTCTTCGTAACAGGTTAAAGAAATATTTTCCCACAGGAAATATTTGTTTTTAAAATTTTAAACCTGCATTTTTGTGTTTAAAACTAAACAAAATAAATATAGGATTATATTTCAGGATTATATTTCATATATATATATATATATATATATATATATATATATATATATATATATATATATATATATATATATATATATATATATATATATATATATATATATATATATATATATATATATGAAATATAATCCTGAAATATAATCCTACATTTATTTTGTTTAGTTTTAAATATATATATATATATATATATATATATATAAAAGGAAGTGCCCCACTCACTGACTGACTGACTCATTCATTCATTCATTCATCATCAACGCCCAGCCCAAACCACTGGACCTAGAAACATGAAATTTTAAGAGGAGTCTCCCCTTGTGGCGTAGGCACGCACTAAGAAAGGAAATTTTGAAATTCGGCTATTAAGGTGGTGAAACGGGGTGAAATGTATTTTTTGCAAATCTTTGATATTTCTCGAACCCGACGGGCTATCGTCATCTTATTCACTTCGTTAGGTCGCAAATACAAATGTCTAGAAACAATTTCAGAATTTTTCGAAATTTTTATTTTAAGGAGGTGAAAAGCCGTTTAATTCGTTTACAGTAAATCCTCTCTTCCTCTTAAACCACCTGAGATATCGAAGTGATTTTTTCTTTAAAATTAAGCTTACGCAAATACCTAAAAAGTAATTTCAGGATTTTTCAAAATTCGTCCTTGAAAGCCTATAAAAAATAAAACGTGTTTAAGAATAATCTTTCGTAACGCCTGAAATAGTTCAAATTTTGTTTCCTTTTTATTTCTTGCTTATAGTTAAACCTCTTTGGACTATAGCCTGTACACGCGAAATAACTCTCATGGCCTGTCTTGAATAATTTGTAGTTAAGTCTGTGGAGTTGCGGAGGGGGATATGTTATTTAATTAGGCTAATTTAATTTCATATGTACTAATTTAGTTGCAGCTGGACGTAAAACATATATTCAGGCTTTTTTAAAATTCGGATTTGGAAGAGGGTTAAAGAGGAAAATTTAATTTTTTAATATGGTCTACATAGCTATAGAACCCGACGGGCTATACAGAGATTTCCACGTCAATTTGCTATGTATACGAATGGTAAAATAATTATTTCACACCCTTTAAGGGTGAAAAATATAATCTTTAAGGGGACTTCCTAGCAGTCCGTGAAATACGTTGCAGAGGGTTAGAGTAATATATCTGGTGGCTAAACTATAATAGGTGCATTACTTATCTTAAATTACGAAAAACAAAACTCTTTGAACGATGTTGCCATAGTTTTCAAAATGCTATACGCTTATTAAAAACTTTACTTTTCAGCACATCAAAATGACCAAAACCGGCTTTTTCGTAAGGCTGTATCTGGACAAGTATTAGCAAGACGCATAAAGTAAGACTATGTCAGCATGCATTTAATTTTGATTAAGACTTTCTGTCAATAAAATGATAGTCACCGCTTAAAATACCATATGAAAATATATTCTACGGAAATATTTCGCATCATTTGTAGATATTGTACATAAAGTCGATACAGCGTTGCACAAACCCAGCAGTTGCGCTCTTAGCGTGTCATTGATTTTGTACGTCAAACACGGAAAATAACTTTACTAGGAAGTTCTCTTAATGAGCAAGGACTAGGCCGCGTACAGCTATCGTTATAGCTCGAACCCGACGGGCTATCGTCGCGTCGTCTTTATCACTTCGATAGGTCACACCGTACAAATGTCAAAAATAAGTTTCGCGATTTTTCGAAATTCAACCTCCAAAAGGCGAAAAGATTTGATATGTGTTTTCGCAAAATCCTCGATAACTATCGAAGCGGCCAAGTTTTCGTCTCTATTTTTCTTTACAAAATATGATTACTTAAATATACAAAATACATTATTTTTACCACTTTTAGAAATTCGACTTAGAAGACGGTGAAAGGGGTGAAATGTGTATTTTGAATCTTAGCTCGAAACTGACGGGCTATCACGGGGATTTTCGTTTCAATAAGTTTCCAATACAAATGAATAAAATTAATTTTATGTTAACTGAACTGATTTTATCATTAAAAATTATGAAAATAATCAAAGTGATTTTTGCTTCACGTAAATGTTTACATTAATATTGAAAAACTCATTAGAGGAATGATACGATATCAATATTACATTTTACTAAAAAAAGGGTTCGAAACCTGTGTTAAACTAAACTGTCATGGCCTTAGTGAAGTTCCACAAACTCATACACATTCATTCGCATTTCAATGGACTGCCCATACCTCTGAGCATATGAACTCGTGGTTGAGGGGAGGGATGTGGGGCTTAACGTTTCGTTATACTTATAAATGCTATGAATAATATTAGCAATATGGTTGATAGGGTAATTCTGTTAATACCTTACAAAAATAAATTAAATTAAAGGAGTGAAGAATAACCGGGGTAACAACCATTTCTGAATTTTATGCGGGCAAATCCCTATGATTTTCTATACTCAACAAATTAAGAGGATAAACAGGTGTATTAATGATTTCCGTATTGAGTATTACCGTCAAAAATTAAAAGTAAAAGAGTTTCATTGTTTCAAAAATTACACGCGGGCGAAGCCGCGGCGGGACTGCTAGTGTGTATGTATGTATGTATGTATATATATATATATATATATAAACTCCACAGCTAAATGCGTTTTTCCCGTTATATAAGTACTCTTGATGATTATGTGGGGACCAACATTTATTACCATTGTAAAATGAATGCGCGTACAATTTACCTCAGAATTCATAATTATTGCCTATTCTATGTGATGAAAAAATAGCAAACAATTGCTCATTGCTCTTCAATTTCAGCCCGAAACAATGTATATGAATATGAAACAAAACCTTTTTACAAAACACAATTTTTTTTTGTTTTGAATATTTATAGCAAATAAACTACTAGAATAGTATCGGCTACATATTTCGAGAGTCTCTTGAGGCATTTCATTAAAAACCTTTAAAGTCACCATTAATTCCTACAGTCATTAAAAATAGTTTACATTGTGTTGATATGTGTTAGGCTTTATTTTCTGAGTTATTATTAGTTAGTGATCTGAAAGACCGCTTTCATCGGAAATCTTCAAGCATTTTCTCATTTCTGTTGTTAATGTAGTAATTAATTGATTGCGTTACAAAAATATATAAAATTCTTATTTGGGGAACACCTTATGACTTACTCCTTAAACCCAATTATGTATTCGGTGATCGCTACAATCAGCCCTATGGAAGGTTTGGATAGTCACTCTCGTTTGCATGTCAATTCGATACATGTTTATGCATAATACCACAGAAAAACCCATCGTACTTTCGGAGAAAGACGTCGTTATACAGATGGCCTATTACAACACAGAGAAGTGGGCGTAACCTAACGGCACTGTTTAGAAATGTTACTGGAACTGTGTGTACTACTATACTATTCTAGTAGGCATATGCAATCATGCCGAAAATAAATGTGAACACTGAACTTTTAACTCAATTTTATTTTATATTTTAGCGTTAGCAGAGGTCGTACCTAGCCAGACCACTTGCTACTTTAAACTAGAGAATCACCTTGTGGAAAAAAATACATATACACAAGCGCTTATAAAATTATAACTCTCACTGCATTGTAATGAAGACAATGCATTATACGATCCTTAAAATGGTAAATTTTTATGCATGGATTTGATATTGAATGTCGAACACGAAGCATATAAATTGTAGAAATCATGCGAATTCTTCCTATCGGAGTAGGCAAGTTAAGAAATCAACTCCACAGAATCACAAATTGTGAATCAACAGAAGGATTCGATTTGGTACGTTCAGGCTACCCAAAAATTAAATATTTTGCAGATATCCCAATGTTATTTCAATACGTTTTTAGAAACTAGTGAGCAATTCTTGTGCCTTTGTGGAATTTTGTTGCCAATTTTTCCTGTAGTTGATGAAATGTTAACTAAATTACTATTACTGCATCAGCGTTTATAAAAAATACTGATTTACGATAAATAGCTCTGATAAAATAGAGACAGCAATAAGGTATTATCGTCAATACCATCTGCGAGTCTTTAATCGACGATTGTAATATCAATAGAAGTGATAATTGTGGCATGTTTCTGTAACACAGCATTTTGTTTCTTTGACAAAATAGGTTATTATTTCAGCAAAACTGCTGCTGTAATATGTGATTGTTGTTACATAAATATGAACTGTAATGAACAAATTAGAGGCTTTTCACGGTAGTTAGCACATTTGAGACCGTAGTTACATCCTATACACGTATGTTTATTCTCAGTCACATATTAATCTATAAACATTTTTTTTTCGGGGTCGGTTTCCCGATGTTTGGTTTAATTTTAATTATCATCTAATAACATTTTAAGTGTTCTTTTGGTATTGGTTTAGGGTTTTTCGGTTATAATAAACCAGTAGGTTAACAGGTCATAACAAATGTTTGAGTTTAACACACTAGTCTAAGATTGTACAGTTATCGATCACGAAATACCAATAACGACGTTTGTGTGTGAAAAGAAAGTTGAATCTGGCAAAATAAAATAATATTAATTTCATATGAACTTAGGTCTACTTAACGGAATCATGTTAATTGTAATTATAAAAAAAATCACGTACATAAGATGTTTTTCAACTGAGATAGTATAAAATCAAAATTATTGGTAAATGTGAAAAAAGCTACTGTAAATTACATTATTAAACTACGCGTAGTTCAGAAGAGTTGAAGGAACTTTATTTTGGAGGATTAAAATATTATTTGATCAGAAATCACCATGGTTTGTTTGACTGGAAATATAGCCTAATTTAGCCATACCACTATACAAAATGAAAGGGACCTGGGTGGTTGTTAGGGCGTTCAAGTGTTTTTTGTCATACAATTTTCAAACTTTTACTGTTTTACCATACAGATTAAAAGACCGTAATTATGTTCGAAACCCCAGTTCACAGTAACACAGTTTAATGAAAAGGCAGATTTGGTTAGTCAATAATTTTCTTTCTTATTATATTTTTAAGTTCAAAGGGGCAAACGTTAAACACATACTCTGATTAAAGGCGACCGAAGTGTCAGACATCAAATAAATTGCGTCCCGAAGTTGCTACAAGAAACATTGTTTTAAAAACTCCTCGAAACCATTAAGCCGCCTTATTTATGTTAAAAAGGTTAATCAATAGCTATTCAATTAAAGGAAAATTTTCCTATTGTAAAGTAATTTTAATGGCATTTCCGTCATGCAAAGTAACAAAACGTCTAAACATCAGCCAAGAATATTGCTGAGATGCCGGTTGCGTTAAGACTCTGTTTCAAAACCGTCATGGCGACGGGCTGTTAACCAGTCTGCTCGGATTACACTGCTATCAAATCAAATAAAAGTCAAAGCAGTAGATGCTAAGAATATATAAATGACTAAGCCATTTTTAAAACTCAAAGTGTATAACAATACAGCAGTAAAATATAATCCGCTAACTGGGGTTATTTGGGAGAGCGAGGAAAATAGAGACACATTTTCAGGAATGTTTATTAATTTTGCTGCAGCAATGGATTAGGAACTCATACAAATTGGAATTTGGAACATTGTTGCTAACTATTTCTCGTGTTTCTTCTAACAGTAAGTATTCGTACAGCTGGCGTATATAAAAAAAATTCCAGAAAATTATTTAAAATTTTCATTTGCCCGAAGTTAATGGTATTAAAGAAACGTATTTAAAACATCCTGAAGCATAAAATGCATGACGGCTGTGGTAGAATAATGAACACCACACCTACTACGGAACGAAATATAGAAGATCTGTCTGTATCAGCTGTAAGTATGAAACCTATAATTTGCCCAGACATTTCTTCCCAGAATGTACAGCGGTTACGTGACCAGTGCGCGACTTGATCCTATGGATCCGTGGCCAGCGAGCAGCGACGTAGGAGTCGCCTTAATGGACCCGACATCCATTTCCCATTACATCGGCTAGACGGTGTGAAGGAAGAGGGGCAGCCGGGGGTTAAGGTGATCTGGACCCAATACGGCCACATAGCGCCTGTACGGCTTATACGCGGACCACGTCCACTAGCATTACCGTTCCGAACCAGCACTCTGGCCGGATATCATCTTTTGAAGCGCAATGATCCTCTGCCGTTGCAATTTTATACATATCACTCTGTAATTTCTTATACAAATTCCTTACAAACAAGGCGAGACCGGAGGGAGTGTGTTAAATTTACTTGGTGACAGCTAGACCTAATGAAAAATATACTTTTTTAATTCGTCCGTAAAGTGAATAATTTTGCTGTGAAAATTCACAAATAAAATATTTAATTTCTTTCAACAGAAAATAAAATAATATCTAACCTGATATTAAGAAGAAAATGTACTGTTTTTTTTATATGTTTAAGCAAACGGAATGTTTAAGATTTAGCCACCGTATTCACTTCATGAACAAATTGAAAACACAATTTTGACTCACTCTACCACAGGCTACCACCGAGCAAAATTAACATGTCACAGTCTTGACTATATACACACACACACACAC
>PNEQ01054451.1:82296-140805 GCA_003012365.1 Medauroidea extradentata
AAAAAAAAAAAAAAAAAAAAAAAAAAAAAAAAAAAAAAAAAAAAAAAAAAAAAAAAAAAAAAAAAAAAAAAAAAAAAAAAAAAAAAAAAAAAAAAAAAAAAAAAAAAAAAAAAAAAAAAAAAAAAAGATGAAAACATACATACAGTTCGTTCAGAAACTAAAGCTTAGTAAGAACACAACGCAAATCCTTGGCTAAAATTTGTAGACGAAAATGTAAGTGTAAAAATGCCCTACAATGACATTTTCCATGCACAATGTAGCAACATATCACTGTAGTTAGTCCCCTGTTGAGCTCCACAGACGTGTCTTACTACTATTGTTCTGGCCTGCTTATTATGGGTGTAGGTTAAAATCCCGAGCAGACCAAACATTATACTACGTTTACTTAACGTAACATATATAAGGTAAAATAAGTGTGATTTATGTCTCGTCGACAGCGAGATCATTATAGACGGTGACCGGAACTGAAGGAGTCGGCCATGGCATTTGTTGAGGAACCATCCCAGTATCCGCCTGGAGTGATTTCGCTAAACCGTGGAAAGCAGAAATCAGGATGGCCGGAGCCGAGGATCCAACCTGTGTCCACCCGACTGCGAGTCCAACGTGTTAGTTGAACCACCTCATTCGATATAACACCCATAAAATAATACCTGGACGCAGTGTTGCCAGATGTACCAGAATTCTGGTATTTGTACCAGATTTTGTCCATTGGTACCAGATCTTTTCGCCTTGATACAAGTCAAAGAAATATTAATCAAATATACTGTTGCTTTAAAGTAATGTTTGTATTACTAAATCTTTTTTTTTTATTACTTGTGATCAGGCCGCCACAGTTCCTCACCTGCGAAGCCGAAAATAAAACTAATTTACTCTTGAAAATAAATAACTTTCATTTAATTAGTTCTGGAAAAGATTGTGATATATCGGTGATTAAAAAATTGAAATTATAAGCCGCGAAAATAGTTACTTATAGGTCATTCGGGATAAAGAGAGCACTAAAAATTTAACCTTTGAAAAATATCACTAGCCGTTGCTGCAAACAATTAAACATTAACTCTAGTTGCTTCACTGCTTGTATGGTTGGCAGCGAAATTACGCAAAATAGTTCCGTGTATTTTCTTATTTAAATACAATAGTATCGGAATAAAGCAACCAAAATCGACATTATTGTATTTTACACAATTATTAAACCCTTTTTTTTTAACAAATCGTATGGATTTATACAGACTGTACGATCTATCTTAGACGCGCAATCATCAAATGACGTGTCCAGAGGCTAGAAATTTTCTGTCGTTAGCCCTTACACGCGGAAAGATATGAATTGGCTGAAAATAGAACTTCAGCAGGGCTTTCTTGAGTGCTCACTTTATCTCGAACAGCCTATATGCGTATACCAGAATTGTGTGTAGAATACCAGAATTTCCACTTTATCTGGCAACTCTGACTGGACGTGGAGCGTAAGACAGGACTTTCTCCGTGCAGTGTTGCCACACTGTAAAATGTCGTACGACATGCTGCTATTTATATTTCCGTCTTCAGTTTAGCACAGGATTTGCGCGGTGTGCTTACTATGTGGTTGTTTCAGGACAGCCTTTATGTGGGAGTATTTTTTTTTTTGTCTCATCACTACTTAAAGTGCCGTTACGCTACAAGTCCAGCAACCATTAATTGTCCACAAATAAATATTTTGTTAGTGTTAAACGTCACGCAGCCCGTATAACTGTGTCCATTTAAACGTTTACTGAAGTCTTGGAGTTATATTGTTCGTAAGTTGTGTAAATTGTGCAACTAGCTAGATTTCAAGGAGGCGTAACACCCTTTCACACACGTCTTATTTTTTCATGAGGACTACACCTGCGGATTATGTCCATGTATTTATGAAACATCACATATATTCATAACTGTATACATTACAGGTTATTGCGTAATCGAAACATTGGGAGCATGCAACGGTTTATGATTTTGCGAATTAATTCATTAGCGTGAGCGTATAAGGAAAGTAAGACGTGTTAAAAATAATTAACGCATCAAAGTCATTTAGGAAAATAAAGCGGGACTGGAGAAAAAATAATAAAGAGGTCACACCTCTCGTCTCCCACCAAGGCGATCCGGGTTCGATTCCCGGCGAGGTCGATCCCCGGATTTTCGCATGTACCGGACGATGCCGTTGGTCGACGGGTTTTCTCGGGGATCTCTCGTTTCGCCCGCCCTTTCATTCTGGCGCCGCTCCATACTCACCTCATGTCACTCCTCACTAGCGCTAAATCTCTCACTCGCTCACAATGTTCAGGAAAAGAAGTACATATTGCAGGGTTGTAATGCTATGATAAAACTTTTAAAACACTTTTCGTTGCAAAAGAATACAAAATATGACAAGATTCAAAAGTAGAATTATGTTTTGCATGATACTCAGAATCAATCAAATTTGGAAATAATGGAACGTCTGCATTTACTATTGTCTACAAATTTTTTTATAACGTTTTATGCTTCAATAATACAGTTTCGTACATTGTATACAGTTGGCATTGCTTGATTATACTAAACCTGTGACCATCCGTAAAAAAAAAACACTTTCTTCCTCCGAATAGTTATGAGGTAGGTTGTTCATACGACCTAACGTCTCACTGACAGTGACATCACAAGAAACGGAACAAATAATTCGCACAGACAGTAAACGGGGAGGGGGGAATCGACAACGGCCTTAAGTTAGGAATAGAGCTATGAGTTGTGGGGAGAATATTTTTGCTCCATTTTGTGTTAGTGCCTTGTATGCACATCTGCAGCCCTGCTTCATGGTCAGTATATTTTGACTCTCACTTATCTTGCGGTTCTACTGATAAATTACAGACGTATGACGACACAGCGACCTTAAACCGACAGGTTCAGCCACATAAGAGACGTGTCTGAACAAAGACACGCTGCTAATAACCATGAAGTAGAGCTGCAGATGTCTACGTTAGGCAATTAAACAAACTGGTGCAAATATATTTTCGCAGCAAAGTCGTGGCCTTATGATAGGAACAATTCCGGTGTTCGCCTTGAATGATACCCGTAAACCATACAAAACCGAAATCTGGATAGCCGGACGTGGAATCGAGACTGGATCCTCACGGATGTGAACACTGTGTGTAACTATTGTGCCACGTAGCTCGATAACATAAATTAAATTTAGAAAGACGTGATAGGTTGGCATTGCTAAGTAACAAAAGCTGTAAAAAGTTTCTATTGATTGTTGTTACTCGTACATCTCACTTTAACATTCTGTCAATAATGACTTCAAGTCTCAGCGGTGTGGCGAGGATGTAAACAAGTATACCTTTTAAGGAGTGCACTCTTGATAATATTAGCGAATCGCTAGTTAATTTTGCAATGCCAGTGTCTAACACCCTAACGGTATCTCGTGGCATTTTACACTGCTACTAGAGTGCTGTCTTCAGCAGATTGCAAATCCGAACTACTCTGCTGTAGTGTATATAGCAGTAAACACGTCAATTCATAAAAAATAGTTTATGTTACTGCTATTGTATGTATATGTTAAAAACAATTACCCATGACTGTTGATATTTTATATAATAAGCATGGCTTTGTTGAAGAGTGGTTACGAAAATCCTTCCTGTTATTACCTTACGTATTATGTTGTATGATTCGACTTCTGCTTCATTCGCTACCGGTTTATTTTTCATTACGGTGGCAAGTCAAAAATTACTACATCACTGAATTCTTTATGTACACTTTTATCTATGAACTAGAATATATTTATGAAACTTTCGTTGCAATTTTGCAGTATCTGGTGGATTTCATTAATAGAGACGCACAAATGCTAGAAAATATTCTATAAATACTCAAAGACAAAATAAATGAGATATAAAAACGTTGTAATATTTTGTTGGTCCAAGTTTGTTTGTTCTAAGCAATCATGCATTCGGCAATCATATAGATCACTTGAATGAAAGAAAGCGAGAAATGATGCTGGGAAAATACCCACAATATCGTGCAATAAGTGACAAACACAGATTTGACAAACTCTCATCTCCAGAGACAGAAGAAAACAAGCAAAAGTTAAGCTGATTTTCAACAAATTACTGCTACGCACGTTTGCAGTAGAATGAGGCAGAAACATTTTCTGAACTCGTTGAAGAGCTCATTACTAAAAACGGTCGATACATATAATGTTATCATAAATAATTCCCAATGTTTGAAATCTTTAATAACTTGAAATTCAACAGAACAGTTAATGTATTTATTAGTATTCACTGACAGATAACTGCATGCCTAAAACAAAATATTGACGTATCAAATTTTAAACGAACTATTGACTTTTTACTCTGCTGTTTTTAGGTATTTAAAACAAAATAATTTTTTTCTAAAACACATTTTTATTTCATTATTGTATATAGGCTACTATACGCGCGTATTAACATGCAAAATAAAACTGTAATTTTCGTAGCATTTAAATTCCCTTTTTATGACAACAGTTGCGGATTTTTAATTCGTGTAAAACTCGTCAAAATGAAAAGAAAGTACATACGATGTTGAAGGCATAGTATTAAAGAACATCAATTTGATCAAATAAAAGAAAAACTGTTTCTCCTATATGATGATATGTATAGCCGACAAGGTTCTTAACATTTGAGTGCAGTAAATTTACAAGTCGAACTTAGCCATTTTCATTCTATAATTACTTTGGGTAATGAAATCTAAAAAAACGTTCAGTATAATTCTACAAAAAAAATTCAGCTACAAATTATAACATATAAGTGTCAAAACTGTGCAGCGAAATTTTTATATGAGTATTAGGTAGCAATAAAAAAAGTATTTTCGAAATCACTGCAAAACTCCGTAACAAGGCCTTAACACAAAGAAACTGTCATTAATTTAATTTGGATTTACAGTATACAAGTTTCCTACAACTACCTTGGTATTTGTTTTTCAGTAATATCATCAATGGAATATTGCATGACGGAATGTATTGGTCAGAACACACTCGTTAATTTAAGTTTCGAAAAGATTCGTTCATCTCAAATATCAAATGTGACGGTACTTCAAGTTTCAATGTTCGCTGAACCACTTCAACACACTGGTCACGGGTGCTAAACATAATTCATGTACTCCAATCCCAGACATTTGTCGAAAATGGAGGTAATCTTAGTATATAAAATGAAGTGTCCTGACTCGCTCACTCACTCACTCACTCACTCGCTCACTCACACACTCACTCACTCATCAACGCCCAGCCCAAACCGCTGGACCTAGAACCATGATATTTTAGGGAAGCTTCCCCTTGACCCGTAGGCACCCACTAAGAATGGTTTTTTCGAAATTCGATAATTTTTAATAAAGAACACTACAAATACTTTTTTGTTTAGGCATTGATAATTTTTACACTTAAAATACATTGGTTTACGAGAAAAAGTATTAATTTTCAACACTATTATTTACAATAAAAATGTCTGCTAAATGTAGGCAAAAAACGTCCGAACATTTATTAAGAACTGGGTCCTGCGATTACAACACTTATGCCATCGGATTAATTATTTTTCCCTTCAATAGACAGGATGTAATATATCTCAGATGTTAGCACTTTTTAATCTTAAAACTAACGATGTAAACAACGGCTTGTCAAAGAGCGGTATGCCGATTTCGACTTTCTGACTGCCTTGTGCTATATTTGACTGTTGCCAACCGCTAACTCAAAACAGAGCGACATTTTCTGACCGCCTAATCTTTCATTTAAATATCATAAAATCTCGAACATTCGTCAGTCTCGCACTTAAAGTACGGTTTAGCTGAGTCAAACAAAATCTCCTCGACGCAACCCAGCAATTTGTTTTTGTGTGGCGAAATAAATACTTTTGTTGCTGAAATATACATGGTTGTTCTTATTTTGTTGGCCAAGTCAGTAAAATTAAATATTTGTTTGGATGTGTATAGATGTTTCTGCCTAATCGTAAAAAAAAAAATACTTGGTAGAAACGAGAATCTAACGTGCAACCTACAGCATAGAAGACGTTTAAGAGTTCCCCGCCCAGATTGGACTTTGCTGACCGATACATCCTAATGGTTACATTTACACAGATGTATATTAACAAATATATCTTTAACTTTTTTTAGGAACTGTTTTGTCGGACATGTTGTACCTGAATGAAGCCTTGTTAAATACCCTTAAAGATACAGCTATAATGATAGTACTCAGAGAAATGGCAAAATGACTCTAGAGGTGTGATTACAAGCTACGACGTGCTGGAGCAACAAAATCTACATTTGTGTAACTCCAAGTAAATAATTATATTAGCATCGACCAAACAATGTTATTATTAGGCGTACGTACTTTGCCAAATAAGCTACATATTTTGTTGGTTCTAAAATTACGAGTGTTGCTTTTGGTGCTCAGTTTTGGTGACAAAATATTTAGCTCATTTAAATATCTATTCAATGAAATACTTGGTAAAAATTACTTTCTGTGAGACAGTTCCTTGGACACATGTTCGAATCACGGACTGTCCGTGCTAACTCCGGACGTATGGCAAGCTTAGCCAAGGCTCAAACTGGGAGGACGAGACTCCTGGTATCCAGCGGCGTCATTACGTCCAAAGTTTCGGCCGAGGGTAGAGTTTGCAAATGGCGACGGGGGCGCGCGGATACGGCGCGGACCACCTGGGCCCCGAGAGGTGACGTCTCGCTGCGAGATGAGATTCTGGACACGACGTCTATTAAGTCTAAAGGGGTTTTGTGGGAGCAGGGATGTAGGGAAGGGGTGAAGGGGAGGGGGTTAAAGGCCGCCAGCGCAAGGCGCCCCCTGTCTCCGCCGTCCGCGTGTCCAATTTGCATCCCATCACCCGGCCGTTCCACCACCTCCTCTTCCTCGTGCCAGGACCTCCGCTTTCCATCTCCTTTATTTATATTTTACATATTTCTTTTCTTTACCTTCCCCTGGGCCGGCTCGGCCTGTGCGCGGGCAGATAGCACCGTGCCCCCACCCCCCTCTTCTATCCGGAGCTAACGCCACTCTCTTGTGTCAACGATCTCGAGGCGTGGCTCGGCCCGGCGTTCATTCCAGCACCGACCACCCCCTCCCTCTTCTAGCCCTTACGTCCTTCACCCGCCCTTTATTCCCAATCCTTGCAACTCACCTCGACCCTCGGCTGTTTCTGATCCTGCAACACCTACCCAATACCTACATCGTCTTTATTTTTATTCTTGACCTTTCCTGAAACCAGTACAGCCACGCCCACACGTATACTTCACATCAAGTATTACTGTAAAACCCACCGAAAATATATTGAACTGCCATAATTATCAACAAGTCAGTGGTATATATCTAACGAAGTACGGAAATCTCGTACAAATGTGTAATACATAGATCTATGACACTGATGAAGATATCTTTTCAAATACATACCTATACTAAAAAAACTAAATCTAGTAAGAAATCAACTGACCTGGCAACCATGTCGAAAACATATCTGCCAGGTCTATTGCGTTTGTAATTTTTCTACACTGGCCGATAGTATTTTTCGAGTCATTGGCGTCTATTTCTCCAATATGTCTCTTATTACTTTTAACCAACGCCCTATTGACTATTTTATTAAATACAAATCTTGTTTAGCACCAATGTGCATACATTTAAAATTTCACAAAAATATTGCCCATTAATTTCAACAGCAATAGAAATTTATGAACGGGTATAAGAAATAAAAAAATGTATTATTTCATGTTGTAAGTAAGGTTGACAGCAGGTTTGCTATAAGACCAGAAGTCACACATTCATAGATTTCTATTTAAGAAAAATATGTATTTTGTTTTTTCAGAACAGAAATCACTTTTGAAAACGAAAAATTATATTTAAAAAAATGAGAAAAAATAAGTTAATATTTATCTTATATTTTATTCCTTGTAAACAAATATTTCCTTTTTGTAGCGTCTATCATAAAATCGAAATTATTAACTTTTATCCGAAGCTGAAGACAAAGGAGCGGACTACGCAAAACCAGAAATTAACACATCTGTAGTAGTTTTATTGTCAGTTTTAGCAGTCCTTTGGGACTTAATTCGCACAATGTAGGGAATCCCAAAAGGAACGGCTCTACAACACTGGATATAAACAAATGTTGGGCACGAGGATCAAATATATTACGTTCAGACCTACTTGATAAAATAATTTCAATAACAGGAAACCTCGTATGGTTTATGTTCAAAGTAGTTCTTACAATAAAGTTAACAAATAAGTATTTATTTCTAAGAGAATTGTGGTGTTTTAACTTCTTACTGTGATGTTTTGGAGTTTAGTAACTGGCAAACCACAGACTTGTGTGCCTCTTTATGCTGGAAACCTAGGTTCGTCTGTGCTAATTTCAGTTTGTTTAACCATTATCCTAATAGTCTACCAACAATTATCGCACATCAATTGGTCATTTGTTATGAAGAAGTCACTGAAACATTTGTAACACTTACTTGAAAGAAATAAACGTTTTGCAAAATTGTGTTTGGCATAAAAAGCGAAGAATTGAGCAGAATATTTCACACAAAATAATGAGTATCGGAAGTATTTTATACGTGTTTTGTTAACAGGATATACACAAAAGAAATATTTACATCTACTATGTCAACACGAAAGGCTCTTCTTCCACGTTATAGCTTAAACCTAGCTGCTTCAAGTATTACTTATTTCAGCTATGAATTCATACACCTCTACTTTACGAAGTAATACTTATATAAGCTCTGCTTATACAGTGTGTCGCAAAATTCCATGTAATTATTCTGGGGAAACAATCCTCAAATGTAGAGGAACAAAAAATATTATGTGGACATAGGTCCGAAACCGCACCGTTTCTGCGCTAAAGTTCGCAATGCATGATGTACGGTTGATAGCGCGCGGGCAGGATCATGTTGCTGGCCATAGTTGTTCCTACTGGCTGTGTGTTAGTGGCGTAGTGTGTGTGGCATAGTAACATGATACGGATTGCTAATGACGCCCCACAGCAACATGATCCTGCAAGTGGCTGTCAACCATACGACATGTATTGCGAACTGTAGCGCAGAAACGGTGCATTTTCGGACCTATTTCCACTACATTTTCTGTTCCTCTACATGCGAGGATTCTTCCCCCAGAATATTGACATGGAATTTTGCAACAACTTGTATAGGACAAGTTGTACTAAATGAAGACTCAAAATAAGGATTACTACAATATCAGTACCAACATGACACGACTGAACTTGTATTTTGCTTACAGCAGTTTTCCAGTTTCGTTAAATGTTCGGTTACATTTAACTGCCAATTCCACGTCAAAGTATTTTTCTTTCATAATAATAAATTAAAAAAAATAAATAGCAATAGGTACGTCCAACACATGTTAGTTAATATTATATATATATATATATATATATATATATATATATATATATATATATATATATATATATTGCGTTTACGAAAACATACTCGATAGTATTAACTCGACTCGCTGCAAAATATGTTTTATATGAAAATGTGCATTTGTCGATAGCAATATTTTACTCATTGGCGTTTCTCTTAATGTGCAGAAAAGAACGTAAATTATTGTGAAATAAATTTCATAAACGCCACTAATTATTGCCGAACGTGCTTTTCTTACCAACTGACAACATAACCTCATATCGCAAAGTTAGCTTTGAACACATGTATTTATTTATTTATTTATTTTTGTAAATGAATTGATAAAATGAACCGGCACTAAAATGTTAATGTTGTGATCATATAACTATATTTGTGTCATATTCGAAGCTTGCAGGTTTCCAAGATATTATTGCTAGGTTATAGGTTACCAAATGTTCGTTTGCTTCAATGAAGTTAATATGTATACTGCTTGTTTTTACAAGTAGGTCCAATATAGTACAGCCTGAATATGTGGTTGACAGCTCTCATGCTGCTGTTTTAATAATATTTATAAACTGTGCTATCGTCAGTGTTTTTTTTTCATAACGGCATTTCAAAGTCAAAATTTGAATATTTTTTTTTACTTCTAAGTCTTGAATACTAATAAACATATTGAAATGAAATTATTCACATAATAACTACATGTCCCGAGCTACTGCTTGACGTATGTAACAACCCAAACAAAAAAAATATTATTTAAAAAAATCCTAAAATTTGCCGGTTTTTTGTTAATATTAGCAAGTCTACTTAAATACAAAAAAAATTTCATAATGTGTATTTGTATACTTCAAACCATAGACCATGACATGTAGTTCTGGTGTGAATGTTTTTATTTCGTTATGTTTCCTGGTTTTTAAGTTTTGTATGAAGTAAAAATACGCAAATTTTGACTTTGAAATGCTATTATTCGAAAACTGGCTGAGCCAATTTTTTTTCCGTAAGAGGAAAGTTAACTCTCAGGTAATATCTATAAAATTAACCCTATTTAATACAAATATAAAATCGTGATTTTTCTTCACGTGAACACTCTTAATTATGTAGAATGAAATATCAATGTGTAGAGAGGAATCCATACATAACCCGTTCCTTACACACAAAATCAGTTCTTAAGTCATCAAGAGACAGAATTTATTATATATATAATAAGCAATGATTATTTATGAATATTTTTTTTTTAAAAATATAACTTATTTTGTGACCGTGCATACATACTAAGCAGTATTTATTTGAAGTATACTTCATGAAGCATTGTATGAAGCAGACACTATGAATTGAAAACCATTCGTAAGCATGAATATAAGTAGTGCTTGTTTCAAGTATTGCTTACATCACCACAATGATTTCCTCCCTAAGACTGTGTCAAGCAGCTAAAGAATATTGCCTTTGGTGTCAATACCATTATTGAGAGAGTTTTCTGAGCCGGTGGTAAGGTTCAGTGCATGGAATTGAAATCGAACTCAAGTGTGAAAGGCATTACTCCAATTGTTACGAGTGGATACCACAGCATTGTCTGAATGACGCAAAAAAAAGTTACGTTTTTAAAATCTTAAAATAAAGTACGGAAAATATTAGAAAAATGCCCATTAGATAATTTTCAAACGTGCCCGACCGTCACACTAATCCTAAGGTTGGGGTACCAAATACGTTTATATTTCAGCGAAAAATTATCCCGCCAAAATTCATCAATGACACTTAACTTCAAGTGAAGGTTTTGAGAAACAAATGTTATTAAGGGCACCATCACAAATGGTTGTGCTTGAGGAAAATCAGTCTTAATACCGCGTAAACTACGTATTTCATTATATATACTCTTACATTAAAGAGTCTGTAATTACTCCACAACGTTTACTTTGCTGTGACTATAAATAAGGCCTAGGCGAAGTTGCTGTAAGTGGCAGGGGCAATCTTAAGACTGCTTTTCGCATGGACAGCTATAGCTACTTATCCTGCTGCAGAGTTAGCTAAACTAGCAGATTTGTCATTCTAACGCTTGATGACTGAACTACCTATCTGGTATACAAATATATATCTGCTCTGAGAACACGCGAGCAAAGCCGCGGGCGTACTGCTAGTTTTTTAATATAATTTTTAGGAATTACCCATAACAAAATACAACTCACAATAATATCAACATAATTCACGCCGGAAAACAACACGAGAATTCATGAAAAAAATGTTTGCATTTTCAATAGTTTCTGAAAATGGCTAAAAATTTCCACATTTACATTTTTTATGCACACTTATTTACACTACGAATGTTTTCGTGAAGTATCTTTATGTAATCTTGTTTATGTGAGAACTGTCTTATTACAGCAAAAGTGTTTTGTTAAACAATGTGTCAAAAATAGTGGAAATATGATTTTGGCACTCCATTAGGCCTATGTCAAAAACCAAAACATAAAAATGTAGAAAATACATCAGATGCATCGCACTCGAAGTTTCAGAACTACAAACTTGAAACATTTCTGATCCATTTTAGTTCAATATTCACCTCTCGGTTAATGTGTGGACGTAAAACGAACGGAAATGAGTGTACGTCAAAACTTTATTAATCATTCTGAAGAGTTAAATTAATTAACTGTATATTACGTTTTATGTATTTTCGTAATCTGAGTGTTTAAACTGACAGCCGGATTAGAATAGCAAACAAAAATGATATACTATAGGCCCTACACACTTAATAATACAGCAGAGCTACGGAATTAGTATTTCCCGTTTGTCCCGGAAACAAGCCAATCCTTCCCTCTCTCGTCTGTGTGCCTGTCACGTCAACAGGAAATGTTAACTTACAAGCGCAAAGTAACTATGACAGGTGCAAGTAAAAGAGGCGTAACTCCACATTTTTGCATGACTAAGAGTACACAAGCAATACTAAATAATGCTGATCTATAATTGAAGGGTACGGGGAAATACAATGGTAACCCACAATTTTAAAATGTTTGAGTTTTATGCTGGAACGCAATAGTAAATTCATGCTGTACACTACGATATAAGAGATTAAGCAATATAACCACAAATGGCAGCGCAGTGCACAAATGATTCTATTGCAGGCCACGTTTTCGTAGCTAATTACACCAATAAAATAGTGATAAATATTATTTTATTATTGTGTAGTTGCTTATTTTTCATTGGTTATACACTACAGTAACTAAATCATAATTTTTAAAGAATGACTATTTTAATTAAATTTCGTAGTCAAATTGTACCTTATCTTTACATGTGCATAACTCAGTTGTGATACATTGTGGGTTACCATTGTCTCTCCCCATGCCCTTCAATTATCATGCTCTATAGTAATGACCGCGAAACTATTTTAATGATTTTCCTAACTTATTTCCCTCCCCTTTTCATTTGCATAGTTCCAAATTTTTTTAACCGAATGAAAACTGTTATAAACCTCAAACACCGGTACGCTGATTTTTTTCTACTATTGCATTATGCAAGGGCCGTTGCGCAGCTATAAATTCAAAACAAAGAAATAGTTTCTTAATGGTGACATCAGAAGAAATATTGTTTATCAAAAAATATAACTATGTTAAATTTACACTACATGTTAATTCACTACAAATCATTTTGTTTCATTTCATTACAGTAATAAATCAAAGTTGGTACACTGGCTGTTGTTTACACTGAAGGAAAGTTTTTGTACATGTTTCCTACCACTTTATTTTGTGGCAAATACACTGTAATTTTTTTGTTAACCACAATTTTTAGTGGTGACAACGAAATGTTTTTTGTAGCAAGCACAAACAAATATTTGGCAGGGTGAATACCAGCAAAATATGTTGTACATGACACATGTATTTTATTTATTTATTTTCGTTTATGCACAGTAGGAAGTACGTATGCCTCATAAGGTGTCACCCGAGGGTTTCAGTGATTCCCGGGATCACACACTCTATATTAGAACAGTCTTGTATTACACGAGATTTCCGTTACACATTGCCCGCACCCTCGGGTTGCTTTCATATTTCAACAGCTACCAGTGGACGCCCTCTATTTTCTGACGGACTTAGTAGCTGGTTAATGCTACCCGTATCACCGGTTGGTCTAATACAGGCCAGGCCCTTCCTATTGGTCTGTACGGCGCGGCGGTTGAGAATAAGAAAGAGTGGGGAACATGCCCCATTTCAATCTACCGTACATATTCTTCGCAAGGGATGGGGAAAGGTCAGAGGAAAGGGGGCAAAGTGACGAACGGATCTGTTCCCCGTGAAAGAAGCGTGAATTTCAATCAGTCTAATAACTGCAGTTTTTTTACTTCCCTCGGGCTCTGTGGCGCCATTGAAACCTTTCCCGGGAGTGTGCACAGAAAAGAGTGGCCGCCGTGGATGGAGGGTGAGTGTGTGGGGAAGGAAGGGGGTGGGAGATAGGCGGTGGTCCAGGAGAACCGTAATTTCTTTTTCTGCTGAATGCGGGGCTAATAGTGGTCAAAAGGCGTGATAGGATTTGGCGGGTGGGTCAGCGCGTGAATACTAATCCAATCCCTCGCTCTTTCGTGGCGGCTCAGGTGCCTTCCACCCCCCACTACCTAAAATCCCAAAGCCTGCGAACGCAGCGCAACAACCGGTCAAATGATACATGGACGTAACCTAGGAGGCCGTCGCCCCGGGCCTTGGTGCCTGCTGGCCTTCCGCCATTTTGAAACGTTGAGAGCTCTTGTTATATCTCTGCTAGCCACGGAACTTTGTTCCCTTTAAGTACTGACATGTGAATTTGCAACACCTCTCTTGCGCTACTCGGATATATTACTGCAGATGATTAATGATACATGAGTAGGGCCACGATTTTGTCGCGAAAAGATTTTTGCCCCACTTTGTTTCAGTGTCTCACGTGCACATCGGCAGTTCTGTTTCAAGGTTATTGGCAGCGCGTCTTTGTTCATACACGTTTCTCATTTGACTGCACCAATCAGAATTGGATTATTGTGAGTCTGTACGTCTATAATTTGCCAAGGCCAGTGAGAGTAAAATCATCCAACCACAGACGATGTAGTAGAGCTGCAGGTGTGCACATGACGCATCGACACCAAATGTTGCGAAAATCTTTTCGCCATAAAATCGCGGCTCTATACATGAGCACTCAAAAAAACCCTGCTAAATGTATATTTTCAGTCAGTTTGTATCACTCCTCTGCTTGTAAACACAAACATTGTCACGTGTTTTAGTTTACGTGGTCTGTAAAATGTTATGCCTACATTACACTGCTCTGAAAAATGATACCAACAATATCTATTCATTAAACACACATCTATCGTTAATGGTAGATTGTTATAAATACCTGCGTAGTATCTTCTATATAAGATTGCTTTTTGCAAATCGCCTATTGAATATATGCACTGCACTTCCAGTGTGAATCCTCCCGAATTATTTGTACACATTTTGTAGGATAATCGTCGAGAATTTTACATGGAAAACGTCCATTATAAAGTTTAGCTAGTTTAAGTGTAGACAATATTGTGGCAGTGGCAAGCGACGGTAAATGTCTTAAAAAACAGTTGCGAATTCTATCTCAACAAATAATGTCTTGCATATGAAGTAGGCCTACGCATATCTTCAGACTCACTTCAACTTGAATGTCATATATAACCAAGCAAACATTCCGGAAAATACAAATATACGTTAATAACACCTAAAATTCGATGTTTTTATGCAGCACTAAACTATTCACCAATTTCAAGTTATCAGCAAAACATACTGTAAGTTTTTTTTTTTTTTTTTTTTTTTTTCAAATTTGAAATAGTGTTACAAAAGTATATTAGTCCTATAAATCTATTATTCGTAACGACAAGCTATAGGATAGTTCCAAAGCAGAAAAATATGTCATACCGAACTAGCACTTGTCGCTTAATCCACTGATGCAATAAATCGTCCAATTTAGCAAACAAAACGTTTCATGTACTTGTCTATTCTAAAATAGCGACAAGGTCACAGTTAGTTTTGTTATGAGCTGAGCGTTATGCCTAAGAGACGTACGATCACAATTTATAAACATGTAAATAATTGCGTTCACTTTATTTCACATTAAAATTAGAATTTCGAAAAACAAAATTGTTGTTGCCTTGCCACTAACAAACATGAAAATCAATTTCCACGTGCATTCACAGAACAAAGTCGTTCAACAGATAAATGAGTAAATATGATCTGTTTAACGTTAAGTAATTCCAAACAAAATGCTGTAGCAGTCATAAAACGTAACAGTTCACACAATTCCACTATCTTTAAACAATTAGACAATCGTACATACCTTCAATTTTATTCAGATTCCTCATGGTCAAACTATGACCATCGTGCCGTGTGTTGCGCTGATCACAGATAGACTGCGCGCGTGTGCAGCTAACAACGGAAAACATCTAACCTCCCTTGACAAGTCACTTTACTGTTGCACGTGTTCACGCACGAAATTGTACGGTCGGTAAGAATCGACATAGTTTGATTGAAAAAACAGTTTATCAGTAATATAAAATACGTACATGTCGAATTTAATTGATTTTATTTCATTATCGGTATATTCAAAGAGTAAATGCACGGAACTTTTGTTCGGAGCTGAGGAGAAGGCAAGGCTCAGGAATGCGGCTGGGGTGGCGACAAGCGGAGTTCTATGTGGCCCCAACCACCAGCCTGCCGCTCTGCTTTGTTTCTCCTCAGCTCCCTACTATACATTTGGTAAGTCGCTGCCAACCATACAACTAAAAATGTAACTGTTGGTAAAGCTGAAGTAAATGCAGTAACGGGTTGTGATTTTTTTCAAAGGTTAAATCTTTTGTGCTCACTTTATCCAGAACGACCTATAACGTTGTTCAGACCCACAAATTATGGGAGCAGGTTCAAATCTCTAGCAGTCCAAACATGATTGTATGTTTCCTAGACGTAACGTGTACAAAATAATACCTGGACATGGTGCGTGAGGGGGACATTTTCCGTTCGGTGTTGTCACATTGTGCACGGAAAATGCACAACATTTAGCCACAAACGTTCACGATTTCAATTCAGCCCATGATTCGCGTAGTGTCATTATTATACGGCTGTTTCTAGACATCCTGTATATGGATATCATACGTAGTTAAAGTATGATATTATAAATATACCTAATAAACGGTAGCTGAAGTCAACACTTCGTTGCACACAAAAATATTTACCGACAAGGATGACGTCTCTACCACGTAGCTTACACTTGGCTTGAAGCGTGTTAAGCCTGTGTCTGACAGCTCAAGTCAGCAGTCTTTGGTGTCATTGCCTTTATGTTGGCTGAGATGGTGAAAATCTGAGACTATGTCTCCAGTGCATGGCTCAAATATCGAGCCAAAGTATAAACGATAAAGGACATTGCTCACATTGTTACAAACAGGAACCACAGCGTCTTTAAGAATTTTTTCTTCAGAAAGTGATCTCAGAAAAAAAAACTGTTTCATCGCAAATACACCAATATTGTCATTATAGTATGTTAGTAAAGTCATGGTGCATATGACATCCGTTTAGATGTGTGTAGGGCAACGGAAGGAGGTGGGTAGTGAGTGTCTACGCCTTCGACTTGACAGAAGGGCGTATTTGTCAGTTCGCAAACTGTCGAATGGCGAGGATTTTATTTTAGAATTGTGCTAGAGGAGAACAGTGATTAAGAGGGGGAGGGTCGCGTGTTGGACGATGTCGTTAGAGACGTGTGTTCTAGAATGCACGTCACGTCCGCCCGGGGACACATTCCCGCGAGCTGGGGGGCAAGCACAGGTGCGGTACAACGAGGCCGCGTAATTGCAACCCAGGCCTCGTCCAGAAACGCTCGTATTACGTCTCGATGTTAACTGGGTAAGGCAGAAATATAATCTCGTGTCGTTTAAGAACCAACCCAAGTAATTTTGTTTAAGCGTCAGGTAAGTCACGAGAACCATGACTCGTTCACAACATATTATACATCGGCCTGATTATCGAGCAAACGTCACGTCACTGAACAAGCCTTCCCAAATCCCAGCAGGTTACTTACTGTGACCGACTTAACCAGCTTTGCTGAAGGACTTTTAAGATGCAATTTTTAGTGAAGAAGGATATAAATGTGTAGTGAAAATATTACCATTCTACTTACAATTTATTCATTAGGGCGCGGTCTACCGCAATTTTCATCACCATTTTTATTTTTATTTGTACCAGATATTTTTTTCCTTATTTTAGACACAAAATGGGACTAAATTTGGCTCTTATGAAATTTGTTTATCTCTCATAGTTTTCGCGTAATGGCTTCTTAAAGTCATATTTTGCATGTTTCCGTTTTAACGACTACACTAAAACCAACTGATATACCAAACTCGAAAAAATCACAGTGGATAAAGACATTGCAGGCTATAATTAAATGGTCATAAATTAAAGAATAAAAATTATTTGAATTTAAAAAAATTATGAAACCGAAAATAAAAATTTTAAAAATTCAATATTTTTTTTAAATACAAATAATTTTTATTATTTAATTTTATGAACATGTCATTGTAGCCTGCAATGTCTTTATCCACTGTGATTTCTTTGAGCTTGGTATATTAGTTGGTTTTAGTGTAGTCGTTAAAACGGAAACATGCAAAATTTGACTTTAACAAGCCATTACGCGAAAACTACGAGAGATAAAAAAAATTTCATAAGAGCCAAATTTAGTCACATTTTATGTCTAAAATAAGAAAAAAATATCTGGGACAAATACAAAATAAAATAATGATTATGAAAATTGCGGTAGACCGCGCCCTTAACGTAATACTAATTTATTTATATATTATAATATTTATTATGTTATTTATTATTATCTGTATATGATTTATATACTATTATACTATTGTTTCGATAGTGAAGATACTCTTATTAGTAAAAGACACTTATTATACAATCATTAGTGTTGTTTTAACGTCGAAGCCTATGAGGTCGTATCTTCCCACAACCAACACTATTACGCTGCTCTAAAAATCAACCTACCTCATAACCCCAAAGTATATGTGAATTGTTTCATTGATGTCGTAATAAATTAGCTAATGGACGTCAGATAGCAAATGAAAGCTAAATTGGCAGTGTTTATGTTTGTAGTTTTAATTAACAATGTGCTTTAAGGCACTTGCACGGAAATAAATATTTGTGGCAGCTAGAAAGAATTTTATTGGTATTTATACAAGTAAACACATTGTGCTCTTTAAAATATTTGGCTGTCACTTATAAATTATTTTGATAATTAAAAAAAATATTTACCACATAAATAATTTGTCAGCTAAGAAATTCTTTAGGCTGTTCGTGGCAAAGTGAGTAAGTACATTTGAAGATAAACTTGATTGGAAAAGTGATTTAAGAAAAAATGATTCGTTTGTAGCCTGAGACGTTGACTTTTCAGTTTAGTACAATGTACACACATTATATAAAATTTCTTTCACTGTGTCTTTCGTCTATTTTGCCGTATTCGGCTGGTAATTCTAGTTGCTATGTGGCACTCCACCTAATAGCAGTACCAAACTGATGTTCCCGTATAAATAAACGTAGAACATCATTCAGGCTATTCTTGCATGTTAAGTACTGTAAAAGAGGCTACTGAAAATTATTTATAAAAGAGGGAATGACTGCATTTGAATATTATTAAGTCGTGAAGAAGATTGGTAGAAAAAATAAAATAATTGTTACATTTGATTTCAGTAGAATAGTGTTCAAGTTGTAAACGTTACCTATCACGCAGTAGCATGTGGTGACTGGTGCAAGGTTAAGCTGCGTTTATTCTCAACTGTACTTGCAGCGGACATGAAACCATATGTAAAATATGTGCCTTGCAACTAACTTACGAGTGGCCGCATTAAGTTTTGTTCGGCACAGTTGTTCGGTTATTACTGGTGGCTGCTGGGTCCACCAAGACAATACAGTACTGGCCAAATATCAGCTTACATTATTTCCGACCACCACACGCCACTGCTATAACGACTATCCATTAGTGACTTGCAAATGTCGCGTTATTTTCTGACTGCAGAGTAGACTGCTACAGCTGTTGGTCGTTGTCTCGAAGTCTTTCACTGGCTTACAATGCCTTAGAATGCAGCTGAGAACGCGTTTGTACATTAATAGAAATTTCAACTGTAGAGTGGCAAAACAGCTTGTAAAACAATCAAATCATAAACGACAATACGTAAGGGCAGGTGGTCAATGACATCTCAGATTGTGTTCAAGGGTGTACAAGAACAATTTTCCGTGTGAAACCACTTTCATGTTATGTAGGTAGCGATATCAATAGACAAGGAACCAACTAACAGAAAACTCAGGAATCAGTAGTCAGCAATAAGGACTCTGCCTACGACACGCTTAAAACGAGTTGCAGCGTGTTCGTAAATACGATTTTTTTACGAAAAAATTCCATGTGTGCCCACTGCCCATTGAATAGATGTACAAAAAAAAATACACTTCAAACGATGATGGAAAGGTAGTTCCGAAGCATTACGTCAGTTACAAAAATCATTTCGGAACTCCTCAAAATGGCTGTTATATCTGACAACTTCTTACAGAATTCGTGTGGAACGACTCTCTAAAAGCATGTAATGGACTTTGCTTAAAATTAGCAGACGGGTGCCTTAAAGAACCTTCTCTATAGAGTTATTTTTCTGGAAATCCAAAATAAACCGAAATCAGGACGGCTTAGTAGACAATCAAAACATGCCATCAGGCCAGAATTTTGAATGTAGAAACGGTGTTTCGGGAGCATGCTGCCGATGCAGCGTTGCCCCATTTAAGATTCTGACCTTCTACTATGGCCATGCTCGTATTCAAGCAACATTTGTGTTGTGGCAAATAAATTATTTTACAGTACTTCATGCTTCAATAGGCACGTATAATTTAAAAATTATAAAAACATATTTGAAATTGTTTTTCTTTGAATCTATTAACATTTGAGGAGTGTCTGTTCAAAAGGTTCTATTACCAATTTTAAAAAGTTGTGAGAAAATATGTACAGTACATTCACTACCTTTTGATCAGGATCTTCAAGTTTGAGGTGTGTTTTACCAAGCAAATACATTGTTTTGCTCGGGAACGCACAGGGAATTCGTCATGACTATATCGTGGACAGATAACGTTTTTTGTTGGGAAGTGGAAATATCAACTTTTGAACAAACACCCCTCATATTTGGAATACAATTAGTAATTTCGAATGAAAAAAACGTCTTAAACGCTGCACCATCATTCACTAGACCGATGCAGAAAATGATTTTGTCTGAAAGTGATGGCTGAACACTGCCAAATGTATTTTAACAAGTAAATATATAGCCTTGACTGTACCTTGGCTCTCGGATAGGCATAACCACCACTGCAGTACAGCGATGTGTACAATTATGAACTGTGAACAAAAATTTAAAATGTTCTTATTTACTTATTCGTGTAGTTGTTGTTAAGGCCGCAAAAATATAAAAAAAACTCAGTATGATTAATTTGAAAGACAGAGAGCTAATTTTATAAAACATTAATTTGTGTTATTTATTTTTAAGCATATACATAACCATTTCATAAAAGTCTTTCATTTTATGCTTCAAGAATTAGATGTCTTTGGCCTGTTAATTAATTCATCAAAGTTTCCACATGGCATGTAATCGTACTTTTTAAAAACTCATAATTACAACTCCAGCTCTTGTAAAAAAAGTATTTTTATATTCTTGTGAAAGACGATATATTTATGCAAAGATGCGTGAAGATAATTGATTGTCCTCGGTTCAAACTGCAGATTAATCACCAAGGCTTTGGATGGTGCATGTTATTCACGTCTTCGTAATTAGTCTCCGAACTCGATAAACAAGATTGCTACTTGCGTTGTCCTCAAAGGGAAACACAAAGTGGTTCCCCTTCATTTCTTCGCCGCTTCTTTGTGCCGGGTCGGGCGGAGAACGAGAAAAGAAGTCTTCGGGATTCGCCGCTAATGTGTCCGTAATTACTGTCATGTCATAATGAAGAAAAATGGCGGCCATCCCACTCCAATTTGTCGCACTTTTTTTTCTCCGTCTCCCCTCCCCCCTAACCTTCCCAAGAGTCCCAACACTGATAATTTAATGAACGCTGCCGACCAAGATAAACCACGATTACAAACCACTGGAGGACTGGAGAAAGCCTTGCTGTGCTCCGCAACTTTGTTTCTTTCCTTTCTTTGCGGTCTTTTTATCTCGCTCGGGCCCGAGAGCCCTCAGGAAGAAGATATTTCTGAAGAGCTTGCCCGGGCTACGCCATGTTCGTCGGCCACCTGCTGTAATGAGAAAACATCCCAGCCAAGGAAAAAACAAATTTCTCTATAGCTTTTCGAATAATCCCACAATAATTTCCATTGTACGCAGAGAACTCTGGGGAATACTATATAAAGCTTTAGTAAGCCGTCGTTATTTTACAAGTACACAAAGTTAAAATTTTGCTTGAATTCTGATGCGATACTCGCTCTCAGTGTTGTGCTTTGTAGCATGCACACTCCCTTGTAAGAAAAGTAGTTATCGGGTATGTTCACTCCATGTTATGTTCCTCATGATAAAATAGAATGTATATACTTAAAATACTCACATTTGTTCAGAATAGCACCACTGAATTGAGAAATAAAAAAAAATCACCATACAAAAAACAGAAACAGGTGCAAAACTTTATAGTAGCGTATACAACTGGGTAACTGCAAATAAGCGACAAATAAACACCAGCAAGGGTAGGTTTTAGACGTTTGTCAACGCATGCATTTGATTATAAGACAACAGAAATCAGTATAGTTTCTTGCTTATGATGACAGCGGTGCGAGACTTTTTTATTTATATTTATTTGGTCACTTCATGTGCCCTCGAACAGCACAAGGTCTTTGACAGAGACACACGAGGAAAGGGAGTATACGAGTCGGCCAGGTAATTCTCAAGGAACCATGCGAGTATTCGCCTTTAGTGACTTCCGAGTATAAAAAAAAATGACATCAGGATGTATAGTGACAGCTATCTGATTGGTTACAGTTACTACCTACATATGATAAACGGAGATAGCAATACCAACCAAAGTGGTTACTTGTTGCCTTTACAGAGTTTCTGAGTACTGTCAGCAATGCCGGGGATGGAACCCAAGTCCTCACGAATACGAGGTGAGTGTTTTACCACTGCTCCACGCGAAACACATGTTGATCAACGTCAGCTGTAACAGCCGGGTTGAAAGTGTTTAACAGAATTCATAACTTCGGTATTTATTACATGTTATAACACGTTGCTCATGAGTGTGTAGAAATAGGTAGCTATAATTAGGAACCCTTATTTTTCGCGAAAAGAATTTTGCCACAGTTTGTTTCAGTGGCTTACGTGCACATCTGCAATTCTGCTCCACAGTTATTGGCAGCGTGTCTATGCGAAGACCCGTATCTCATTTGACTGAGCCAATTACAATAACATTCATTCCAACACCACACGTCTGTGATTTGCCGGAAGAATACCAAGGCTCGTGAGAGCTAAAATATCCAATCACTGACCACGAAGCAGAACTGCAGATGTGCACGTAAGGCACCGAAACAAAGTGAGGCAAAATTCTTTTCGCGAAAAACAGGAATTCCTAGCTATAATATTCATCAGCTTTGTTTCGTGACTTAGTTTGATAAAAAGTGTTGCTTTTCACAACTCAGAAATAACAAAAATGCTTAGTAAATTGCAATTTTCGAAAAAAAGTTCAATGTGTTGCTTGTAACAGGCATATAGCCTTTAAATGTAAATAATTATCATATATATTGTAAATACTGTAATTTAGGTTAGGATAGTCGTAGAAAGTCAGTTGAAAATCAATACAACATATCATCTCTCGTGGGACTGGCGGAAGAAGTTCGGAGTTTCCGAAGTATCTAAGGACATAAACTGCCGGTGTTTTAATCAATAATAATATATCCCCATACAACATTGAAAGAGAGAGGATATAACGTGCTTCTGGATGTGTGTATATATATTGTGTTGTACGTGTGTGTGTGTTTGCAAAATCTAAATTTAACTCAATAAAGTTTTCGTTGACTAGTTTTGTATTGTTTGGTTTCAGGAAAAGAGTTCGCGTTTCCAGGCTCCCAGAAACTATATTTACTCAATTTATGTGTTCATTATAAAAACAAAATAACTGTACAAATTAATATCTGGCACAAAATATTCGTTATAATACGCAGTGAAAGATTTTAAAAAATGTTCCCTTTGCGAGCAACTGATGTATTTTACTGTTTAGAAACAAGCAGAAACTGTCGTTAAAGTTTCAAAATATAGTTTTAGTCTGATTATAAAAATCACTGTAGGATAATTTTTTTACGAAAATCATTAACTTTGAAAACAAAAGTAAGTTGAAGACTATTAACTTACAAAAACATGGTAATTATAAATAGGCACTAAATGAGGTGTTCCGGCACGAGGATCGTTCAGCTTTTATTTCCAAAAATTTTATAAATTAGACTTCATTTTAAATCTAGATAAATAAAACCTAAAAGGTTTTTGAGTAACTGATGATTATTTAACTTAAGTGTATTGTTGAAAGGAATGAGCCTGTATTATTTCCTTTTAAAGTATAATTTCATTCCTCAGTTTCATTATACCGCAGCGGGAATAAGTCTACTGATTGCTGCATGGAGCAACAGTTAATCAGTTTTATTATGTTGAGTAGTAGCCTGTCATATCACGCAAACGAAAAGTAATTATATACGACATTGAGTTTTATTGTTGCTTATAATATTTATAAATATGGGTTACAGGGTTCTGATGTTAACTGTGGTAAGAGTTCATATTAAAACATTGTTTTAGTTGTCAAATATTTTTTATTTGTATACTATGGTAGGAAATGCATATTCATCACATACAAAAAATGAAATAATGTACTATTTCACATTTTCTGTCAATAGATGGTTCAACTGCAAGAATATATTCAGCACATAAGTATTCCTTATTTTTTTTTACAATATTTTTTTTTCCCAACCCGTCTAAAAATTAGATGGTCCAACAATTAATCAGTTTTATTATGTTGATAAGTAAGCTGCCTCATCACGCAAACAAAACGTAATTATATAAGACATTGAGTTTTATTGTTGCTTATAATATTTATAATGCATACATTATATTCCATCTAACTGTTGAGGGAAAGCAGAATAAAACGTTTAACGATCACAACTTTTTAGCCACACTATACAGGTGCGTATTATGTTTTTAGTCGTATAATGAACTCAGCTTTTAAAAGTTTACACAAACTTTGAATTCAGTGTAGCGGAACCGTAATAAAAACACTGTCTTTAGAATTTTTTTTTTGTGAATAGGAAATTATTTTGGAAGTATGAATTTATTTTCCCCTTATTTTCCATTTTCCACCCTTACCCGCCCTAATTTGGCCTCTTTCCTATCCTAACTTCATCTCTTGCTTGCAGATATTTCTATCCGATGTTTAATGACCTTACATAATTTCACTGCTTCTTTCATCCTTTAATTTTCTTTTGTAAGCCGGGCTCATTGGCATGTAACAGAATTCTCCCTCTTACCCTCCGCTTTGGTTCCGCCCCACACTTCCGTCCTTCACGAATAATAAAATCAAGAGAAAAATACCCTTATTCGAAGCCAAGGGTCCCGGAACAAAGTTGTGGCGGCGGATAAAAAAAATCCTATTTTGCTAACTTACGTGGCTTACATTTTGTTTGTTTCTTTCTTCTTTGCGTAAACTTGGCAGTTTTTCAGAGCAACTTCCTCGAGATAAATCTTAGTTAAGACCTCATTAGCATCATTGTGTAGCTAAATTATAGACGTACGCTGTTATTACTAGGTAATGTCAGGGTTTGTGTTTGCTGTGCTCGGTATTCACGGATGTTCGGTAGTTAACGTCACTGCTTAGAAAACATAAATATTCGTCATAACGGTAAACGACATTCTGACTTGGAGAAATATAACCGACTTACAACTGAACTGGGAATAAACTATTTAGAGACACGATCTGAGTAAATTTTATGAAATTATACCTTAAATGCCAAAGTTTACTGTAACTTTTTTAACTTTATAATATGATTAAATATTTAAATTCAGACATTATCTTCCCCTGTTACATTACTGTAATAATTAGTGAAAGGGTTTTATTATTTTTAAAGATAGAAAATGTACTCGCAGATTAGAACACCATTTCCAAAGTATTAAAATAAATAAATTTAAAGAAAATTATTTTAAACTACAACTGTAAAAATTAATTTTTAACTGTAAATTATGTATATATATATATATATATATATATATATATATATATATATATATATATATATATATATATATATATATATATATATATATATATATATATATATATATACATATATACACACATACATACACACACGTTTACTAAAATATCAGTAAGTTGAACTTTTGTTGTATACTTCAGAAATATTTCGTACGTAATATTTTCAGTAGAATTATCGTCAAAATTATAATCACGGCGGACAAATATTATTTGATGTGACAACGTATTTGCTTCAACATTATTTTCTCTACGATTATAACGTAAATCAAGCGCTTACGCTACCTTTCCGCGAAAACACATTTCAGTAAAGTGTAATGTTTACGTGTTTTAAAAGTTAGGCTTATTTAAACATTACAACAGCTAGCATATTTGCTTTCAAGCACAAGTTTTAAAAACTCCTTATCTTCAGAGATATATAGGCCTACGGTTTGAAGTCCAAATTTGTAATTAATATCAAAGTTAGCATTGAACTTATTTTGAAGTGTCAACCACGAAAGCGTAACAGAAAACCGACCTAATCCTTGCTTAAGTCAGTAAATTATTGAGGTGACATTTGGAATTCAGTGGCAGATAAAATAAAGATGACCGCCTCCCTGGTCACCGAGCGAGTGCAGAGTTTTGGTCGACAGTACGTTATTCAAAAACTGATAAACGTATGAAGTGATGTCTGCTTATGAATGTCATTTCGTTTCGTTCCTTCTCACTGTCGAATTAGGCGAAAATTGGTGTTTTCGCAATCGTATTTTAGGTATGAATATATTAGTGCATAATATAAATAGCAAACATGTGTAAAAAATGCCTTCATCTTTAATCTTTATAAATGAAGTGTCTCATTCACTCACTCTCTCATCAACGCACAGCCCAAACTGCTGGACCTACGGACAAAAAATTTTGAGAATTGCTTCCTCTTACGCCGTATGCACCCAATAAGAAGGGATTTTTCAAAATTAAAAAACGAAGGAGGTGAAAATGAGTGGAATGTTTCTCATAGCGCTTGAACACTCTGAGATAACGAAGTGATTTTTACTTCAGAATTAAGTTAACAAAAAGTCATACAAAATACATTTTTTAATTTTTCGAAATTTGAATACTAAGGTGGTAAAAGCCATAAATTTGTTTTCATTTAATCCTAAATAACTCCGAAACCCGTTGAGATATTTGGGTAATTTTTTCTTCAGAATAAAAATCAGTTTAGTTTTTTTTATTTTTATTAATTCATCCTCTAAAGGCCATTCAAAACTTGGTTCGTGATATCAATTAATCCTCTTTGTCTCTTAAACATATTGAAATATCGATATGATATGTGAATACCTAAAATGCTGTTTTATATTTCTATTTAATTATGTTATTTATTTATTTTTAAAATTTGACAGCTACTGCGGGGAACGGAAATATGCATAATGCTCCAAAAATGCCGAATAGCAGATTTGAACATGGGTAAATAATTTAAAAGCGGTTACTTTTTGCCATCCTATTGATACGAATGTCTCTTTTGGCACGGGCCTGTACATTCACATTTAATTTCTTATTCTACCTATCTTGGCGTAGTTGTTGGGAAAACTGGCAGGAGGTATTGGGTTTGAATTCCTCGTAAGGCGTAGCGACGGGGAACTATCCTGTGATATTTTACCAGTGCATATTAGTGGCAGCTGACAGAAGAATTAATTTCTTATTCGAAGTACGGATATTTAAGGATGAATTCCTCCCCCTCCCCTAAGGGATGGATGAAAAGGGGTGAAATGTATTTTCCCGATATTCTCAATAACGCATAAACCTGCACAGAAAAAAAAAACGGTTTTGTGGTGGCCACAAAATATTTTGTCAATATGGACCTCACCAAAAATTTTTGTTTTGGTTACAAAATTATTTGTAGTCACTGTAAATCTTTATTGTCTGCTGCAAAAATAACTTTTGTGGTAGCACAAAAAATTTTGGTAATGTTCATATTGACAAAATATTTAACGGTGACCAATTTTTTTTTTTTTTAATTTTTTTTTAGCGTGGTAAGGAATCACCACAGACAGAATAAATAATGATAACTTAACTTGGTATCGTTACAGTTTTTCCTAAGCAAAGCCGCGGCTGGGCAGCGTGTGTTCTAAAATGACAGGGTCACTACTGAATGTCACACAGAAGACTGTGCGTCAGTTCAGTTACGCGTGTCTAGATGCTAGGATAAGGCGTGATGTATGTGCTGCGTCGTTCTTAACGCTATGCACTGTTAGGGATCGAAATCTAAAAATACGTGCACTCATGAGGCTAGCTTAAATAAACTTGTTTAAGAATGAAACGAGCGTCTGGGTAGCGTTAACTTCATAACTCCTCGGAAACACTCGGAATCATTCGTTCATCCTCGGCGATTGAGCGCACAGACGGCAGCGCAACGTAATATAATTTCATAACCCAACAAAACCGTCCTTAGATTCAGCGGACAGTATATTTTACACTTTATACTAACCTAACCTAACTTAATCGGACCTAAACTAGCTTAACTTAAACTGTCACAGGGGCCGAGATAAGAAAGGAGGGTTTCGATGACTGGATGATTGGAAGGGGGGGGGGGGGGGGGGGGGGGGGGGAAGACGTCAGGGTGAATCGCCGAGGGTGGACGAATGTTCGCGATCATTTCCGAGGAGCGGGAAAGTTAACGCGAGCAAGACGCTCGACGAAAGAAGCGACCGGCAGACAGTGTTGTTAGACGTACCATGTTCATGGTACTTGTACCATTATTTGACCTGGTGTACCATGTACCATGACAGCGCAAATGTACCATAATCTGACTACCTACTGGATTTCTGACAATTTTCATTGTAGTGCATACTCGTCGACTCGACGAAAGAAAAAAATTGAGGCTTGCTGCAGTAATTTCAAGCCATATGATGAGAAGGTGAAGATGAAGATGATTAAGAGTATGATCATTTCACCAATCATTTAATGCCAAATTATCAAAAATTTTGTGATTTTCAAAGCATGATCTAATTCTATTTGTACGTATTTAAAACCAGTAGTGTAAAACTAAAAAGAAAACCTGTTGTGTAGTGAAAAATTTATAAACAAAATGGCATTTTTTACGTTAGTTATAAATGTACCATTTTTTGAGCCAATGTACCATAATTTAGGATTCTCCGTACCATAACAGATAACTGACGATCTAACATCACTGCCGGCAGAGTTCGGTAGCGTCTGGACGTTGACTCACATTCCTGGTGGGTTCAGGAGGAGGTTGTTGGTAGGAAGGTAGAAGGGAAAGGAAGGGCTGCCCACCTGGAGACGTCGACGCGGTCAGGGGCGTCGATACCGTGACTGCTAGCGCCTGCCACGACCGCAGGTGGCATGCCCTTCTTCCAGGAACAAAAGCCACGCGGCGCGCGCTCGGAATGCCCGCCGCTTCTTCGAAGTGTCGTAAAAATCGCCCGCCCCCTTGCACCCCTCACCCATCCCAGCGACATCAACTTCATGAATATGCGGGGGAAGCAAGGAGGAGTGCACACGTCGAGTGGAGGAAAAAAGCAAGCGTGGAGAGCGAACTTCTTCTCCCCTCCAGCCACCCCTCCCCTTCCACAAAGCCTACCATCAAGAACTGCCTGACCACAATACCTGACCGTGCGATGTAGCATAGTGGTTAACACGTTGTACTCGCATTCTGGTGAGCCAAGATCGATTCCCGATCTTGCCTTGTTGATTTCGGTCTTCCAAGATTTTCCAAGATCATTCTCCTGATGAATGATGCGATGGTTCCTGTCTATTGACACATGTTAGACATGGCGATGTAAGTTGGAAAACAATTTACCGTTTGATAGATTTCAGTGGATTGTTCACGTACCCGCGCTGAAATAAAAGTATTGTTTTTGATATCATGCTTCTGTTTAAATAGGGACCACAGTTCAGTTTGGCTGACGACACTCTTTGGATGCATCTACAACAATGTCGTGAAGAGGTAACAATACGCGATGTAAATGTAAACTTTGCCCCTTCTTCAGGACATATTGTTACTTTTACAGAACAGAGTGTTGTAGGAAAAATTCAGATATTATCAACAAATAAACTGGAATGTTGTAATTTTTTTTCACAGAAGGTTGTAACTACAACAATAGTTTTCTTTCAGTGCAAGAATTCTTGTATTCCTCTATTAAACGTTTGATACTCGACTGAAAAGAGTCGAACAATGTGAAATAAATAATTAATGTTGACTTATTAAAATCGCTTTATTCTCCAGTATTTTGAAGAGTTTTTGACAATAACAATTTTCGCGTACCGTAAACCGGGGTTACTTTGACCTTGCGGGGTAACTTTTGGGTTTTATATTGTTTAGTCACGAAAGTTTCAAAAAGCTATAAGGATAACAGTAATTATTTAAAATACTCGGCTCAAATTATATATTTATTTAACAGAATAACCAAAAACTAATATTTTGAATTGTCAAAGTAACAACGGTTTACGGTATTTTCCAGCAGTATGACCACCGCCCATTTCTTCCCCGTTTTCTGACTGTCCAAACCGTTGGTCCCGGGACTATTGTTGACCAAGCTCTCTACGAAATGTTCAGCTCTTTTTATGTATGTTTACCTGATTGTGTACAGTCCTTGAAGGAAATTTGCCCCTCCCCTCCTTCCCCAAGACCCTTGTGATGACTTCTCGAAGCCAACAAGACCTTATTCTGCAAGAACAGGCAGTTCCCACCAATACCGTCTGTGTCTTTGGTTATCAGGGGCTCGAATCTCTTTTGAATTTTAACGTTAATGGGGTCGTCTTCAGCTAAACCACTAGCATGCTGTTTACCACTGTTAGCCTATTCTGAACTATCGTTTGTATTTCAAGAAAATTACTATGATTGTACTCGCAGGTAACTAGACTACCAACATTGAGTCCTTGCTATCACACAAAAAATTAAGACAGTACGTACGGCCCAAAGACTGGCTACGATTATTTAGACGACAATGGTTTTTAAGACCAGCCAGAGAATACACAGAATAATCCCTTTCCATACAGAAGTGTTCACTGTGCTATCCTCATTAGCCAACAAAAATCTTTGAACATCCTGTAACCTGAAATATGAACTGTCCTTTTAATACCGGCAAATACTTTCGTTGTCATGAATTTGTAAAATATGCTGGAAGCTTGCCTCGGCATGTTGTATTTCGTAACTTAAATCAGACTGTATAATATAATTACAGTGTTACCACTCCAAACCTAAAAGGAAGAAAATAGTGTACAAAATTAGTGCAGTATGGACAAAAAATCCCATATGATTAACCCCTTTTACGTGCTGGAAAGGGCACACTATCAAATGTCATTTCGCACAATATTATGAGAGTGAATGAGATAATGCCATTCAAGTGGGTTGAAACTCGCTTAGCTACCGGACACATGAATATGAAGATTTGCGCAATTTTCACGAAATTACTATAAATAATATAAAAAAAGAATGTATTTTATCTCCGGGGCAGTATAGGTTTCCAGTTAAAAATATACAGGTGCTATCATTGCAGAACGTTTTTTTTTTCAGGGTAGGCCTATTCCAAGCAGCCGTACGCTGGTATTCCGCAGTTGTCCCGTACGTACCTCATGTTATCATTATGAGCTTTCAAAACCTCGTTCCCACTTCAAGCATTTCAACTCCCTGTTACAAGACTGTAAATATAGTTTTGAAGATATTTGAAATGTAAGCAGTATCGGTGTAAGGTGCACAGTGGTTTTGTCCAGGCTTACGTCTGTGTCCCTAGTTGCTGTCACCAAGTAATGTGTGCTGTTTAATCTCAGTCCCAGTAATTTTCCATATTCTGTCCATATTTTGTTGTCCTGAGTCATTTTAGCTGTCCAGATTATTTAGCTTGGTTTTTTTTTTCTGTTTACATTTATTTAATTTTTTGTGTTATCTGACACAGTCTCTTTTGGAAACTACAGCTTATTTTATTTTATATGAAATGGTCTGTTGCGGACGATCAACTCAGTGGTTAGCGCTCCTTGCCGGTGGACCAACTGTCCTGAGTTCGATTCCCAGCCAGAATGGAAAATGTACAGTTACCTTCCCGAGTTCAAGATTGTGCACTGCAAAAAAAAACTTCCTAAAATGTTTAGGTAACAATTAACTTAAGCGCAGTATGGGACAGTTACCATACTTTCGCTTTGTAAATATGCAAACTTTTACAGATGTTACAATACAAGTATGTTATTGAATGTTTTACTAAAATGTTTATGATTGCTACCATGGATGTCTGGGATACAATTCTGCCATGCCTACTTTCTTAACGCTCCTATAAGCACGTGTGGCAAATTTGCAAACTACTTTTTACAGCGTGTGTTGTGTTGTCCGCTCATCCGCGCCCTGCGGAAGACAATACCGCAGTTTCATCCTCGCCTAGTCGTGCCTTGAGGTTCAAACCAGTCCCCAGGATGAAAACTCATCGTCATCACGTCTGACTACAGCTAATCTCGGCATGTTATTCCTTGTTGGTTTTGTCTCGCCTGATTTTCTGGAACGGCGTACATCCTCCATTCTATTCAAAATAATGTACAGGATGTTCGGAATATTCCTTGAAATATTTCTAGAGGCAAATCCGTATTAAAATAGTGGTAATAATGCACTGACACTTACAGTATATCCTAGCTCAATTCATGAAAGATGTACGACGTTGCGAGATATCGAAAACAGCATTGAATAAAACGTGATTTCTGCTATATTTCAAATGTTGTACGAGGTCCACACCATACGAAAAAAAAAATGTGTGGAAACAGTACATATAAACAGGGGTGACCAGCATACCGCTGACATCTTTGTGTGCGTGGTAGATAAATAAACGCTGAAAACGTCAAATGATTTCTACGCTTTTTACGAAGCCAATACGGATAAAATACTCAATGACAGTCCTAGATAATGGTATTTGCCAACTTGAGTAAATATTTATCCAGAATTACTAATTCGTTACGCGTGATCTCTTGCGCCGCAGTTAATACACCAGGTTCCGGAGTCAGAGATTGTGCCTCAGGAGTTTGTAACACTGGAAACAATTTTGTTTAAAACGTTGGCTAAACTATTCTCTAGGATTGCTATTGTTTAACTTTCGCAAATTGGCTTCAAAAAACCTACAGTTACAGATTAATACTTTTAGCGTTGAATTATGTACCACGCCCTCTTGAGGTATTCGTAGATACAGTTCACTTGCGCAATGAGCTCTATTTAAATTACTGGCATTAAGTGCCCAAACAGTAAAAAAAATTTACATGCAATTAGAAGGTGGTCAGTCCTATTTTTGTACATAGAGAAAACGTTTGGTCTAGTCAGCCGCATGTTTGTTTGTATATGGCGAAATAACCGTGAAAACGTTGAATCGACAAAATATATGGTCGCCTAGCTGATTTTGTTCCCTCAACAGAAAAGTTCAGTGCTGTTAAAAAACCGCATTTTACAAGAAAAACTAAGTAAACTAATGTCAGAACATTTATCAGTCTAGGCCACAGACAAAATAAAAAGGCATATGTCATTAAACTCGTCTAAATTTTCCAAATACCTGTGGGAACTAGTAGGATATGTTTTCACGGGCAGAGTTTTTCATGTGAAACAAAATAACCTTTGACGGCCTATCACGTATTGCAAAATAGTTTGTACGTTAAAAAAAAGTAGTTGGGAACTGTTTGCCAAAAAACGCTGGCAGAATAACTCGCTCGGTTAGCAATGTTTTTGTAACTAATAGCATGGTAAAGTGTTTTCACGAGAGTTTCGTCAGAATGGATATTAACTTGCGTGTAAAAATTCTGTCTGGTAGTTTATAAGATTAACAATGAATTGTCGCTCATTTGGAGAGAAAGTATGGACACTAATACGTTTATGACTTACAGTTGATTGACACTGAGCTGAATGTACAAGTATTTCGTAACCTGCTAGGAAGTATTTTGTGAAGAAGCATTTCGTGTAAGATACTTGCTAGAAAATCTACTGTTTTTATTAAAAAATCACAAGAATCCTACTTTCGCAAGTGTTTCAAAGCTTAAATATAATTATCGCAAATGTTAATGAAGGACACACGTTCCATTTTGGGGGTATAAACCTTTCATGTAATTTAGCTGCAATATTAAATATCAATGGTCGCAGCAAATTAAAGATCTTTCATAAATGACATTTAAGAGGGAGTGGTACAAAATTCAACGCTAAAAGTATTAATCTGTAACTGTAAGTTTCTTGAAGCCAATTTGCGAGAGTTAAACAATAGCAATCCTAGACAATAGTTTTAGCCAACGTTTTAAACAAAATTGTATCCAATATTACGAACTTCTGAGGCACAATCTCTGACGCCGGAACCTTCTGCATTTAACTGCGGCGCAAGAGATCACGTGTAACGAATGAGTAATTCTGGATAAATATTTACTTATAAATATGGCAAATACCATTATCTAGGATTGTCATTCAGTAATTTATCCATATTGGCTTCGAATAAAGTGTAGAAATTAAATTATGTTTTCAGCTTCTATTTATCTACCACGCATTCTTAAAGACTGAAATGACTGTTTCATCTACGGAATCAATCCAAGTATTTATTATTTTCCTCGATGTTACATCATAAAAAAAGTGCGCGTGCGTATACAGTGACCACATATACAATTTCCAAATAAGGTTCTTCATAAAAACAACTGTTGTTTAATTCTCACGCGTTTCAACTTCTTGTGGTTTTCAAGCCCGTCAACTTGACAGGCTATTTATTTTCTAGTAATATCGATTACTACATACTATTAAGTATTACATCTGAGTGATGGGTGGTTTTAAAGTTTAGTTTCACTCCCGGCTTGGTGTTTGATTGTAATCTTCGACTTTTTGGTTGATGGTAGGCACGTAAACATTGTCGCTAATTCATATAATTGCCGTCCCTATTTTAACAGATCTATTTATCCTAAAACAGTAATTATTTTTATAAATGCTGAAACATTAATAATATTTGGGCTCTTTTGTTTAATTTCATCTACCACATAAAAAGGCAATACAATTCCACATAGGCACCAGAATTGCCCATCAGTTTCTAAAAGCGTATTGGAATAACCTTTATGGATATCTGCAAAAAATGTGTTAGTATGAATGCCTACCCAACAGGGAATTCGGATGATTTCTATAATTTATGGGTTTCGGGTTGGGCATTCAATATCCAGCAAGAAATATTATTTAACGTTCGGGAAGTAACGTCGTATACGGAGTGTAGTCGTTACGGCAAAAGGACAGTTCTTTAAACCACTGGTATAGTAGTTACGTTCAATAAATACACATAAACTTACATATTTTCTGCGTTTCATTCGTTGATATCGTACGTAAATCTTCATGAATATTTGGTAACCACTACTCACTAGTACATCAAAATATGGAATAAGCAAATTAAAGCTCACGAGTACGAGTACATCAGGATGTAGGCCAACGCCAAAACTATAGTTTGTATAAAAATACCATGCGGACTGTAACTGTATTTTTGTAGATTTCCTTTTAAACGGTCGTGTTTATGATAATTCTTTTTTAGGCCATTCACGGTAAAGTGTAGACATTTGAGGCACTGGTTATTGTTTCCTTACAGTCAATTTGCATAATTCTGCCACTTGTAAATTTAAACAAAGACTTTAAAGTAATAAAGACAGTACAAATTTCACTGAATTCAATTTTTTACACCTGGAACAGAAATGTCTTTCTCCTCAACGAAACAGTTTTCAATAATGATTACATTTCTCCAAACAGCCTATGCATTAGTGTATGTTATTTCCACTCAAATATCTTAAATTTTGCAAAGTACGAATAAATAAAAACGAACTTTGAGAAATATTTTCTAAGAGAACATTGCATTTTACATAGAACTGCCATACTAAATCGACAGCGGAAGTGTTGTGCAGAATTGCTACAAACAACGCTGTAACGGTATCAGGTTATGTATATTATTAGCACAGAGAATAAATGCATAATGCAAGTAACTCACGCTAAAATGGTGAAAACGAAACCACTTTTCTCAGGTCAAACTTATATATCTCTGTTGGCTGTGGTCTTACAATAATTATAATAGTAACTCAAAGAAATGTATCAGTTTTTATGTTAAATAATTCGTGGAAACAATATTTATGTGACCATTGAGTGATTTAAATTACCCTAGTGAGTCACACTCTCTCATCAATTTCGAGGGTAGAGGGGGAAATTGTTGAGTATTAACAACATGGGTGCTCGAATTCTTTTTCTTTTAGTTATAATAGTTGAAAAGTTCCATGGTAAAAAGTGGTATATCACATTGGTGAACTTCTCAGAAACAATCAATTAAAACATATCTCAGAAGGAAAAAATATTAGTCTTGTTTAAACTTCTCAATGCTTTGAATATGATCGTAACATATGAATACAAAGCAGTAAGGATTATAAACTAGAGAAACGTGTATTGATTTTTCTCAGAAGTTCACAAGTGTCGTTATCCCCTCCTTCCACAAAGGGCTTCAATTACGCCAAATATTGTCAGTAAAGTTTATTTTAAACCCACATTTGCCGAGTGAATTTGCGAAGTAGTGGGCTAAAGCACTGGAGGCACAGTCGATATTACTAATTCAATTCCCGGTCCGGCCGTCCTCATTTCAGTTTTCTATAGTTTTCCAAAATTACTCTCTAAGCAATTACTTAAACCGTTCGTATCCATAAACCATGACCCATTCCTTTCCCGTTTCCTGTTTTACCGTACCATTGGTTCCGTGTCCAGTAACCTCGCTGTTGACGAGACATTAAACACGACTATAGTCTGATTCGCATAACTTAAAACTTTATACTTCTGGGGGCGCTACTTTTTAAATGTTGTACATGTTTGTTGCTAAGTAACTTGGCATTTTCAGTTTAAAATATACCTGTAATGTCCATTTCACCATTTTCACCGTAACGTTGTCTTTGAGTTGTTGCACACATTACGTAATGTTAACAGTAACTGCTCATAAGTAACTATCAAAATTTACCGAAGATATATTATAGAGACTATACAAAAATGCCACAATTTTCTGCTTCAATGTTCTGTTCAGTTACACGAATCCTTAATATCTGACAGCTTAACGGTTATTTTTTTTAAACAGAACGGCATCAATTCAAATTTTACGTATGCTGATGACGTGACGTCAATGTTTCCGAGCTATTAGAATAAATTAAGATGTGATATCTGCATCAGTGGCAGTAGCAAAGGTGGATATTAATTGAGCTACAATTTTAAAAGTTCAACGTAAAATGAAGTGTTCATCAAATGTGATTTCTTATTCTTAGAGCAGCATCACGATACAATTACTTCAGAAAATTATTTGGCTTGCAACCTGGAGGAGGTGGGTTCGATCACGGAAAACTCCTGTAAGAACGCTCTGTATCAATAAAATTCGTAATTTTACAATAATTACTGTTCAACTGCTACGCATAATAATAATAATAATTTCCCACTGAATATTTTTCGGTTCCATAGTTTTCGTACAAGCGCATGCAATGTAGCTATTTGACTATTTTCACTACTTACCCAATAAGTACTATTCAAACGATACAAATGAAATTATTTAGAGTGAAAGTAAACGTATTAAGCAACGGCGTGACACCTCTATAGTTTCACGTAAAAAGTGGTTGCATTTTTAAAAACGTCTTGAATACCTACATTTTTGCATAGCTTTGAGTATTTAAAAAAAAAAAAAAAAAAAAATACGTGAAATAACAAAGGTGTTATTCTGTAGTTTAATACACTTATTTTTTTTTTTTCAGAATTTTTTAATTTGAATTGTTTGAATATTTTTTACTTTAAGTAAGTAGCGAAAATAGTCAAATCACTAATTTGACGTGCGCTTGTACAAAAACTATGGAAACGAAAAATAATTTATTTGTGGGAAATAACTGTTAATGTAATGTGTTAAGAATGGGCAGTGTTTGGTCCAATTATTAAATTACGAATTTGTCGGTGCAGAGTAGTCTTCAAGGGACGTGAAGTGGGAAATTGTTAGTCATGAAATTTCACAATCCGTTCCATACTATAGGCAGTTCGGAATAAAGTGAGCTCTCGAAAAAGCCCTGCTAAAGATCTATTTCCAGCCAATTGGTATATTTCCGCGTGTAACGGCTAACGACGGGAAAAGTCTAACCTCCTGGGACACGTCACTTTATGTTGGCGCGTGTAAGATTAATTTTTCAGTCGATAGGTACCTATATAGTGTAATAAAAAAAGAAGTTTATTAATTATATAAAATACAATTATATCTCTGTCGGTTGATTTTGTTTCAGTATTGTTGTGTTTAAATACGAATAAACACGGAACTATGTTGTGTTATTTCGTTGCCAACCATACAAGCATTAAGGTGACTATCGGTAATGTTGAATTATGTGTAGTAACAGCTAGTGATATTTTTCAAAGGTTAAATGTTTAGTGTTCACTTTATTCCGAACGGCCTATAACATAGTTTTTTACTGCTTTATATAATCATTGAAAGAGTTGTGCAGTGAGAGTGTATGACTGGATGTAGTTTTTTGGTCATATTCCATTGCGATACAGATTTCTGTCAAAGAAAACTAAAAATAATAGGAAAACATAAAAGCAGAGAATACTTTAGTCAACAGGATACATACACGACATACTCTGTTTTTATATTTTACTATTCTCTTCAGTATTCTTTGACAGACATCTGCATAAGAATGGAGCATGTCCAAAAAATATATCCAGCTCTTATAATTTATTTTACACGTTAACTGAAATATTCCTTTAAAGTGTTTAACAGTTACATAACTCAAATAACACAAAACAAGACGATACTGAACAATGGGACACACGCACACACCTCATGACAAGGAATCGAACAAGTAAGTTCACACCAGCGTATGTCCATTAACGTACAGAAACACTGCAAATGGAGTAATCGGACATCAGTAAATAAACTAACAAGTGAGGCGTGAAAGTTGAGAAGGAAACAGGGAAGTGTTGAATAGTTTGTACAATGATTTACTGATACAAGTTGAAATGAGGACCGAAGTTCTCACATGGGAATGTGACATAAAATGTTTTGCGTGTTGTGTCGACAAGTCAGGATCACAAATGTGATGACTTCGGAATATATATGTGTGTATATATGTATGTGTATATATATATATATATATATATATATATATATATATATATATAAGAGAGAGAGAGCTCCAACCTAAACCAGTCGGTGTGTATTAATAGTTATTTAACCAAGGTGATAGAACTCCAACCCACAGCAAAGTTGCCCGACTGGCTATTTGAGATTTCAAGTACTTAAAACACTCTGTTGCAACACCAAAACGTTTTGAAAAAATCGCCGTCTGTAGTAAGAATTTTGTCCTAAGAAATCTTATTTCTTAATAAATTAAACTCATTTTAAATTACACACTACACTGGCTGTTTTAATGTTAGTTATTCATGACGGTGAAGTTGCTGCATGGTTTTCGTTTTCATACGATCCAGTCTATTACGTATATTAGGCCTACTGGAAGATTTACTGCATCTGCTTCGTATGTAGTGTACATAAAGCCATGGCTTCAAGTGGGATAAGTATGGGCGGGGCTTATGGGGAGGCGGGAACGTGCTTACGCCCAAAGAATACAGCTAGATGCCAGTTTGGCCAATTTTAGTAATCGGATAGCAAAATTACATTTCGTGTCCGAACTCGGTGATCAATGGCTGATAACGTTCATAATACATCCGCCGCGTCCTACCATTCTTTTCCTTTATCTCAGGGTTTTTCCTTCATTTCCAACCTTTTTTCCTTCTCCCTCGTGTTTTCTCTGCACCCTTCCCCGATCTCCCTCCGAGGCAGTCTCATTCTCTCGGTTTCTCTCCTTTTAATAATTTTTATCCCAACACTCGTTGCCATGGTTACATTGGAAAGATGAGATGACCACCCTTCAATTTTAGTTTTCGCCTTCGTTGCCTCTCTCCCTCCCTCTTTACTTCTGCTTTCTCTTCCTTCGTCTCGACTTCGCTCTCTCTGTCTCTATCTCTGTTTTTCCTTCATCCGCAGCATCCTGGTGTCTCGCACACAGATATAATTCTGTTGTGCCGATATTACGGCACGTTTCTACCCCTTCCATTTCGGGGCTTTACGTCTTTTCCAGTTGAGGGCTGCGAGGAGAAAATAGCCTCGAATGTCACACACACGCCATGGGTTATTAAAAATTGTTTTCCGTTCCCGAACGCGCGCGCAAACAGGAAAACTCGAGTTTCGTCGGTGCCCCTAAGTTTATGCCCGCATAAAACAGTGCCTCGCGTGTGTTCCTAAGAAATTCAAATTATCTTCACGTTTTCATCTTGGCAGCTCACACAGCAGGTTTAGTCTGCCCGTAGTAAAGAATCTAGGCCGGTGACGTGCAACTCTTAAATTTTGAATAAGAAAAACTGTACGTTGATAAAACTCCGTTGCCACACCTGCTCTCGTTCCCACCGGACGACGAAGTATATATCTTCCTTATTACTGAACACGTATTTTTTAAAAACAAAAGAAGAACATTTTCTCACGCGTTGGGGAAATTGTGAAACATTTGTTTACCGTATTACGAATTATTATAACGATATGCTTGTCAGATAGGTAGCCATCGCCCATGCGTGTTATTTAAGAAGACATCTCCCCCCTTCGCTGCCAAGTTACGAGGAGATGCAGCCACTGCTTCCCCACCCCTTCCGCCTCACCCCTTAAACTTTCCGCCTAGCCATAAAACTAACGGTAACGCAGGCAATTATTTGTGTTTGTGCGTGAAAGTTTGTTTCCCTTCTTCTGCGGCGGCACTATTTTCACCGCTAAACAGTAATTCGTATTCCCACCCCCACCCCCTCCCTTTCCAACCCCCGCACTGAGTTGTAATTTAAGGGATGAGATAGCCTGCCGGCATGACATCATAATTCCCACGGGTGCAGTATACCTTCATATCACGCTGTGCATATTTCCCTTCCAGCGTTCCTCCCCCCTCCACCTCCCTTTGCCGGCACCCCCTCAAGCCGTGTTTTCACCCTACTGTGCCCTCCCCCACCCCCTTTAACCGCATCCAGCTCCCAATAAACAAGCCTGACGGGGTCGAGTTTACGAGTCCCTCGTCCGCTAGAAACAAATGGCGAGCGCTCTTTTCTTCGGCCATCGGTCCCTGAAAGCCTTTGGAGATACTGACTGCTTAGGCCTGGGTACTGGCAGCGGGAGGGAAAAAATAAGAAGGAAGGAGGGTTTATTGTGGTGCTGGCTGACAACAGACAGTCGGATATCATGCCGGTCCCGACTTACGACTGTGTGCCAGTGTGACGCGACTTAGCTTTCACACGCGCTGCGAAGAAAAATATTCCGTGCTTACTAGAATGTCTGAAATATGTACAGTACCTTCCCACTGTCAGAAATGAAAGTGTCTTGAGCTTTATTTTGTAACATTGCGAATTAACTAAGTTCTTTAAATATTGTAATACGAAATCTTCTCTAGTGCTACCGCTACCCGTTTCGCTATCGTAAACGTATATTCAGTATCACAATCTTTTAAACAGGTAATTGTGCTTGAAAATTAAAAAATATAAAGAAACATACGTATATACACTCACAGTTAATGTGTAAGTTCTGTGGCAGAAGGGAATAATGTTGTGTGCCACAGTATAATAAAATGCGTATCTAGCGAAATTCACGAACCTATAGTTTCTTTACATTACTGCAGTTACGTCTGCCTACTGCTATCGCAAGCCATATATCGTGTTTATCAAAAAATGACAGCTAATTTATTTTTCTTTATTACATAAATCAGTGATAACAGTTGTGAAATCGTTCTGCGCAAGTGAAAGTGCACAATTTCGGAAGTGAAACAAGGAGGTAACTATCGGGTGAAATAATACCAAAACTCTCGCAGGTAGAGTGTAGCCAAAGTACAATTTACATAACTGTTAAGGTATAAGTGGATTGTATTCGGGACTAAACGTAATAAAACAACAGTAATTAAAATTGCTAAAGTAGAGAAAAATTCTGGATAGTTTATTACTTGCCTCAGGACGACCCGTGTGTAAAGAGCTTGTATGAGAAACAAGACTGACGACATTCAAGACAATTAGTATTCAAGCTTACTGCTATAGAATCTTATTGACACACGTTTGATGTGAACATGTATGCGGGCATAAACAATGTAATTACTGGTGTTCTTTCTCAAAACAATATTATATAACCTTATGGTTAAAAAAAAGAACATAGCTGGAATCTGATAGGAAAGAGAAATTAATATAATGCAACATTTACGAAATTTTGCTTTGATCGGACAACTCTCAGAGCATGTTACTAGTTGAAGCTCGTTTTAAATGTTTCACATTTTCTTTTAAATAAATGAGAATACCAACAAATTTTAACTTATTGAATCAGATAAAGTTTAGCTTCGTTACTTTCTAATTGAATGAGAAGAGTAATATACTCGTTAGGATACTACTCGCCTATTTGATTCTAAAAGCTAATTAATAAGTTTTATTTATGGTGTAATCAGTCTAAATTTCGAACATTCATTTCTTAATTTCTAGCTTAGATTTCCCATTTGTGTTCGAGTTTACCCATATAGTGTAAGTTAGTCAAATCAAAGAAACTGGGCTGTATGCACACTTTTTAGGCCATCTCGTTAACCAATACTGAATGTAAAAGAGCCTATAACGCTAATTAACGTTATACATTCTTACACAGACATATTTTCACATTTATAATTACTGTAGGATACATTTTGAATTTACTTATTAATAATTACGTAGGATATAATAAAATAGGCCTAATGCTTGGAATTGTAACTCGTAACAAAATGTATTTAGAGGAAATTCGAACTATCATCTAATAGCCTACATGCTTGTTTTCATTTATGAAGTATGTGTTTGTTCTGATTCAGTTCACATTTCGGATACCATAGTAAATTAATTTTCCCACAATCAACTTCAAGCTAACTATTATTAATTTCGTGTTATGAAACTGCAAGTTAAATTTGAGAAAAATAAGTAAAAATCATAACCAAAGTACAAATTTTGAAACTGAACAGTTTAGTTTGGTTTCTTTCTGAAACCGTTGAAAATTTTCGAACCAACTGTATTGCATTGTTACGTGAGCAGACTTCCCAAATGCTTCACTTGCCATCAGATGTCTCCAACTGTAACCGAATCTGACAACTCGAAGACTGCGAGGAGCCTCTCATTTCGTCGGGAGTCGCGGTGGTGAAGTGGTTAGACCACTCGCCTCCCATCCGGATCGCCGGGTTCGATTCCAGACGGGATCGTTCTCAAAATGTTCGCAAGTAGAATACGTAGTGAACTTGCATTCCGTTTTTGCTCCACACTTACTTCATATCACACCCTCAGAAATGCGCCGAAGCGCTGAATAGTTACACCAATTGAATATCTGTACAACTTAGCATAATTAGAACCCTCATACTCTGACTATGCGAAAAGTGGTTTCTAAAAACCGAATGTTGAACTAACTAACCGAGATATGTGTCGTCCGAGAGGACCCGATTCTGATAATCTTGATATCGGCTCCCTTTTGGTTTCCCGAAATCACTTAAAGAGAATTCTGAAATGGTTTCTTAACAAAGAACTCAGTCATACGACAAACAACATAAGTTTTACACCCAAATACGTCGTGGGTGTTATATTTTTGTACAGAGGTAAATATGTGTATTATTACACTACATTAAGCGTGATTTTCGAGTGTATTTGAGAAACACCACATTTCGTTGACTACCGCTGTACATAATTATAACACCCACAACTCATTTGGGTAGGAAGTTGACTTATGTTGTATTTCAAATGACTGTTTCAAGGCTTTTTTTGCTGATTTCTCTCCTAGTTCATGAATTTGTGTAAATGTGTGTATGACCGTCAGCAATGACCTCGTTGTCGACTGGACGTAAGGTTTACTTAAATCATCGTGTTAACTTTTTTCAATGCGTATACTGTTGTACCTTACTCGTCAAACCCCTCGTCCACTGAAATCTGGGAACATGACATAGGATTGACTGCTGGACTCTGCAGTGTACACATACCTGAATAGAATCAAGAAGTTCGGAACACGTTGACAGTACACTTTTCTTAACCTTAAGTGACCTTCACGGGAAGGGGTAAGAAATTGTGTTTTAACCAATCTACCACGCATCGTCGTGTGCATCAACTGGAGCCGCTCAAGGATAAAACAATGTGTACTATTAACATGTTTCCAACTTCTTGGTTCTCTTCAGGTTGGTGTACACTGAAGATTACAACAGTTAATCTTACGTCATGTTCCCAGACTTCAATGGACTAGGAGTTGAACGAAAAAAGTACAACAGAACACGTATTGGACTAATACCGTCCTAAGAACCACTGATATTATCGTAAAATTGTTTATTGTGGGCTGTCCTCCAAGGCACGTCTTGAATTTCCTTGTAGTGATACTGGAACGTTGTCGATGATGGAATTCCATTCCCGCACGTCGAGTATAATCACAGAATGAGGTCTTCCTCGGTTGAATGGTTTGATGAAAGAGCTTCCGCCTTGTCTGCATAGCTGATATAGCCTCGTTGACACTACGACCCGCGTCCTACATGGACAGAATCGTTTCTCATTAAAGCGGACCATATCTCTGGCGTAACCACAGGCCAAACAGAGCTCGCGCTACGTCACGTTGTCAGTAATTGTGTATTTAAGAACGTTAAACGATCGCCAGCATAAACACGCTAGCTGCAAAATTTGCTCAAACCAAGGGCATTCACTTTTACAGTGTTCAAGTGGGTTAAGATTATAACTTATTATTTTCTTTTATACAATAGTGTTATTTTTGTAGACTATACTTGTGAGTACAGTTTCCTCTTGCGAAACAATTTTAGCTCTCGTAATTTTCTCATATCGGTGCATCAAAGATAAAATTTGCATTTTATGCTGCCTTAAATAGTGACAAACAATTGACTTACTCAAGTGAAATAAAATGCCATGGGATATGTAACAAAACATTACAATAACTCCCAGTGTAGACGACAATTTTTATAGTTTAAAAAAATTTTTAATTCGCGAATTTTTTTTCTGTACATTTGCGAATTTTTTAAATTCAAAATATTGCTACGTGGGTTTCTAAATATTTATTACGTAGCCCATTGGACGCTAGCTTAACGAATTTTTATATTTAAGTAAGTTATTTGGTTTTCACTATCGGCATGGCAGCGTAACATGCAAATTTTGATTTTGACGCACCATTATGAGAAAAATATCAGTTAAAACTATTTTGTAAGAAGAAACTACACCCACAACTATCATCTACAAAACCAACACTATGTCACAAGAATATATAATTATAACTTTATACGACTTGAACACCTTTATGTGGAATCCCGGAAAATCGAGAATTATATATAATTCGTATTAAGCCAATGCAGCCCAATGCCGAATTCAAAATAACTTTATGTTTAATAAATTGGTTCGTGTTACACTAAAATATACTAAAATTTAACATTTAGTAGTTTAATATTGAGTCACTGCTATACAATGAAATTTTCTAAACGAACCATTCTACAGCACTCTAACAGAACCTAACTAAATTGATTCATTGCCAATTCGCCCTCTACCTCAGCTTCCCTAAAATCAGTCTACCGACAAATATTTGGAACATAATGAGCAATAAAACAAATTACAATCATTGTGATGTGATTGCGCTCATAATGTCACGTAAAATGGCTTACTGGCGGTCAAATAACGCACATTCCTTAGTACTTTCTCGGGGACTAAAGTACTTGAATATTGCAACGCGATGTACACAATCAATTATTCATCAGGTGGGCTAGTGGAGAATCTAATGTGTCAGGTATTTCTCACTGCCGTTAATATAATATTTTGTGTAATGTAATTCACACGAGACACTCTTATAACAACTGTCGTTGTATATGTGTGTACCTCCACATTTTGTGCTTCTTTTAATTTGTCTGTTTAGGGATCTGGCTACCAGACTTGCCACCTCGTAGTTCAAATTGAAAATCAATCTTTAAAAATACATCAAAATTAATTAATTAAAGTCACAACTTTTTCAAGCAAAGTCACTATACGTATTTTTTTTATAAATATTACTGCAGAAGGAATTTTACAACAAATTATTCGCTCAATTTGTTTTTGTAAAACGTAATTTTTAACATTTAATTTTATGTACTAGGTGTTGAACTAAAAAAAAAATCACAAAGTTTACTATGTGATAATATATTCCAAGAATTTTATATCGAATGTTTTTTATAAACTGAACTAATTTAATGTATGTACGTCACTGTGAATATAAGTTGCTGATTCGAATATAACTATAATGACAAAATAAATAATTTGGTAACTACAACGAAAATTAAAATTTATGTTCGTTAGCTATCGTCAACCGAAATGATACATAACTCAAGCAATGTTTTAAGATTGAAAGATACTTAACTATAAATGTAATTCATTGAAAAGTATATTTTTATAAACATTGATTCATCATACTCAGCGGCAGCTAGTTTGATTGGCAGAGTTATGAACAATGTGTGCTAGAAGCGAGAAAACGAAATAAAATTGTTTGAATAAGAAAATTCTTCAAGTGTTGGTGAATCTAATATGTAATAATTTCATTGAGATTTTACTATTGTTGTGCAGAGTTACGACAGACATACATGGTCTGAGGCCACGCCATTATTGATAGATATACTGCAGCAAAAGAAATATCTCAAATGAATTTCTTCAGAAATATCTAAGTGTTTCTTTTACGTTATACTAACTTGTCGTTTCTGCAGTTACAATTTGCAATGTTTTACTTAAGTAGGCCCTACAGCTCTCTCTCTTTATACATATATATATATTTATTTATTTATTTATTTATTTATTTATATATATGTGTGTGTGTGTGTCCATATAATCACATATTTGCGTATGTGTGTGTGTGCGTCCATATAATCACATATTTGCGTATGTGTATGTGTTTTATATGACTTCTGCTTTTTTCTGCGATGTAATGTCCCAAATTTAAAAGTTGGCATTACTAAATCCAAGTATAAAATGTTACTGTTTACAGCACACATTAATAACATAAAGAATTATTCAGTTTAAGAACTATTTCTTCAAAGATAATTCACTTCTTACCAGTATTTATCAGAGACACCGTGCCCATTTTCGTCTTATAAGTTTAAAGATGGCAATTCAAAACGAAAAAGAATTGTTTCAGCGAACCTGCCTTTCAACATTAGTTGCAGCAGTCCATTTTCGTTTGACATCCCAGCTGTAATGCTTCCGAATAGAAGGGGTTTACATACGACGCTGTTAAACGCAATGTCGGGTTGTTGCTCAATTTAAATCGTACCGTTTCCTTATTTTGCGTGTAAATACGCTGCAATAACAGTTACTCTTGACGTCTCCATCTCCTGCTGCTGGGAGAAAGGTTATCGCCGTAGCGTCAGTTCATGTCAGCTATGTGACACGCTTGATTAATTGCTGGTTCGCGGTCGCAGTTTTTGTCGCCGGTGGCGAATTATCTGATACACGACCACCCCTACTTTCCTCCCCCAACCCCTTCACCCACTTCTCGAAGGCATGCGTGCTTTATGCCATGTGCGTGAGCATGGTTTGTCCCAGAAAAAGGTTAAGTGCACTACAACCGAAAGTGATTTTCATCTTGCAAACCTGACGTAAGACTGAGACGAATGCGATCAAACTAAATTGAAAAAATTAATTGATTTCGGAATGGATTATCTTGCTATCTATGCACAATTGCCATTGCTAATAAACGTGGGTAAATAGGCCAATTAAGCAACGATAACGTCTCCTTTCAGAAATCTTAGGTAAATATCATTGCGAGTTACAGCCAATAGACTAAAGATGATACTAGCGACTTAGCATTGTACCAGACAACACAGCAATATACCAGGATCATTAAATACACGGCACATTCACTGCAACAAAAATCCGGTTTTTTGGTGACCAATAAAAATATTCTTTGTGGTAAATTTTGACTTCACAAAATATTTTCTGAAGGAAACAAAATTAATCTGTCATTGTTTTAATTCAGTGGTGTGTGGCCACTAGTAAGGTTAGTATTTTAGGTAACAATACCATGTCAATTTCAAGCTGCAAAAGATTTGCTGACGTTGGACAGAGGCTACTCTGAAAAATAAAGAATTCTGTTTTGAATTTGAAGTTAAATTAAGGTAGGAAAATTACGTGTTGAAATTTAATAGGCAAATATTTATATTTTAGACAAGATTGCGGATTACATCCGTACGTTATATTTGGTTTGTTTAGTTTAGTTTTGGTTAGTATGGGTTATTTTAAATACCAACAAAATATATCCGTCGAATCGGAGGCAAGGTTAACTTAGGCCAGGAACATACAGTCAAAATAATGGGTGGTAATCGTGTTAGAATGCGGTTTTCGATTGTTAACCAGAACGGTAGCCGTAAGGCAAACGATTCGGATTAATGCCCTGTGATTTCAGTCCGGATTTTTGCCAGATGAACGTTCTTGATGGTAAGTGGGTTTTCTCAGGGTACTCCCATTTCCTCATCATTGCATTACACCTCTCCTCCATATACTGACTCGCCAGCGCTCAAGAATTTATCTGTAACGCTAACCAAAATAACTCAACTCCAAAACACGTGATTTTTGACAGTTCTTGAAGTCGAAGAGTCGTTCAATTTTGTGACTCTTAATATGACTGTACTATACAGCTGACATACTTTCTTGAAATGTCTGAAACTTTTAAAAGTAATGATATGTCAAAATAACAGAATTTAGTGCTCCGATTTTGGCTTCAATGTGCTCTGGGGCACCAATCAGCCACAAATGAAACCAAAATTTTATTTATTTTCAAAACATTAAATTAATGTTCTTTAATAACACTGGATACGTTTACTTAATTAACGTCCATACAAATAAAATAAGCACCAGGTGTCAAATTTACACCGAATTTGTTGGTGTTCTTGTAATAGTTGCTGATCACACACCGTCTACAAAATAACTTTCTTGATTTTTTGGCATAGGAGTTTAGAATAGAACAACAGTCTACAAAGGGTTTACACTGCTTAATGACAGTTAAGTTATCGCCAGCAAACCCAAACTTCAAATAAAAGCTGAACAGTAAAATTTTACAAATGTATATTGCAAATAATTGTTATTATCATTATTATTATCAATATTATTATCATTATTATTATCATTATCTAAATTTGGGTTGTTGAACGTTCGTAACAGTTTTATACAACCATTAAAAGTGAATATCAGTTACAGAAATTTCCTTAGAAGTATTTTTATGAACATCGCGTTTTTGCATAAAATACTACATATATGTTTCTCTCTCTCTCTCTCTCTCTCTCTCTCTCTCTCTCTATGTAAATACAATAATATATGTGTGTGTCCTGGAAAATAATTTATGAAAATACTGTTGATAATATTGCACTTGTCTGCAGTTATTTTGTGCCTTCAATGTTCTAAGTAAGTTAGACACTTGCTGGCTAACCACTGTTTAACCGTTTATTTGAACAAGGTGGTCAATTTATGTGCATACTTTCCTTTCAGAGTCTCGCATGACGGTAGCTGAGCGTTACTCCCATATTTTATGTACACATTAGCAGATAGGTCCACATTAGGTACGCATGGCTCAATACATTTCTAATATATTCCTGTATAGAAATTCAGCATTTATAGCTGACTTCAAAGAAATCCATGTCAAATATTTTCACATCCAAAATTAATATTAATTCACTGACTTGTAATGGTAACTTGAAACTGGTGTTTAGAGCACGTAAAGTTTGTAAATGTTTTGACATATGACTAGATAAATAGGCAACAATTTTCTAATTACCTATTTTCTTCTAGAATCTATACAACGCATTTGTGCACTGTCCAGATAAACCACTTAACGCCCACATGCTTATTTTACGATAAACAAGTTCTGAACACTTAAACAGGACGGTATTCATCGAAGTGTGTAAGTTTCGCGTATTGACGCCTTACGAAAAATTATGTCGAAAATGTTTGTTCAACTTGTCCGTAAAGTGAATTCTAGTAGCAGTAATGCTATACCTGAAAATAGAATATAAAATTTGATTCCTTTAAAATTTAAAATCAATCATCTATTGATATTAAGGTACGGCAAAAAGAATTGTATGAAAACAATGAAACGCAAAGTAGTTTTATGTTTTACTATAAAAACTGACTATTTAAAGTTGGTTTTCAGGGTATATTATAACTCGCACTATAATTCTCTTCACGGGACTGAAAATGCATTTTCGACTTACTTTCTTTATAAGCTACCACCACGCAAAATAAACACTCCATTCTAAATCAACCTATATATAGTTTCAACTCTAAAGTTCGAGGTATGCGGACGTATGGCGCAGGATAGACTTTTTTGGAACACGCATTAATGCCGTCAGTGTCTGGCTGCTAATTAATATTAATACTGTACACTGTGAAATTCTTCCTTAACTCTATGGGAAGATTTTAACTTAACCCATACACAATATGCCACACTTGCCATAATTCATGTTGCTTATTAAGCAAATATTTAGCGCTGTTTTAACTGTTGTATTAAAATGTATAATATCGCTAACATTGGTGTACGGGAAACAACTTCCCATACATATTTATATGATTTACAGTGTGGGACTTTGCTTGGGCTTTCATTATAACCACACAACCGCTCATGATTATTATTTCTACCCAGGAATAAGGAGGAGTCTCTCGAAACTAACAAAACACGTAAGTACACGCCGTAAAAATTTTGTACTTATACAAATAAAATCTTTGAGACTAGTTTCCAAAAAATCTTTTTGTAAGTTTGCAAAAATATTGTAAACTTTACAGGAAATACTTGCCAACATATAAATATGTATATTTACAAATGATAATTGTACGTTTACAAATAAATTATTGTACACTTTAAGCAATTGTTTGAAGTGTCACAAAAAACAATTTTTGTAAACGTACAAAATATTTTGTAAAATGTGACAGGCCGTTGTAAGTTATTTTGTTTCACTTCAAAAACTCTACTCATAAAAAATACATTCCACTAGTACCGACAGGTATTTAGAAAATTCATATCACTTTTATGACCTGAAACATTTTTGTTATAGTACCTAGACTGGTAAATGTTCCGGCATTAGTTTACAACTTTTTTCTTGTAAAAACACGAAATATTTTTAACTGTTCATTCAACGTCAATCGCCGTACGGTAGCTCCTTCATCGAATATACGTAACTGGTAGGAAGGCGTTGTGCACACACACGAGGACATAAATCGTCACCGTCTACCTTCAAATAATTTTCGTCAATTTAAAATTGATGTTAGGGACGCACAAACGGTATATAACAGATTCACGATATGCCTATGCAGATTGTTGCAAAACTGCATGTCAATGTTTGGAGAAACAATCCTCACAACTAAAAAAAAACGTTAAGTGAACAGTGACCAGAAAACATACAGTTACTGTACTACAGGTCTCATGACTTACAGTGCATGGTACACGGTCTGGTTCAAATGTTAGTTTGGAATGCTACGTCAGACAATACCTACAATCCAATTAAATACGACCCCTCACCAATAATAGCTGCCATGGCGTTCCACTGTAACATCATTCAACCCGCACGCTTTGCACTACCAAACAATTTTAGCTCTCACAGTTTTCTTATAACGGTGCGTCAAAGTCAAAATTTACATCTTCTGCTGCCATGCAAATAGTGAAAACCGATTGACTTACGTAAGTGAAATAACATACTATGGGCTATGTTATAAAAACATTTGAAACAATCCCGTGACCTGCTTTTTGTATTTTAAAAAAATTGCTGAATTTGCAACTTTTTCTGTTGTTTTGCGATTTTTTTAAATTCCATATATTACGTTGTGGGTATTTTAATGTTTTATTGCGTAGCTCATGGGATGTAAGATCACAGCGAATTATTTTTTCTAAGTAGGTCAGTTGGTCTTCACTATTTGCACGGCAGTGTAACAAGCAAATTTTGACTTTGACACCCAATTATGAGAAAACTGTCAGAGCTAAAATTGTTTCGTAAGAGTAAAATCTACTCACAAGTACGTCTACAAAACTAACAATATTACATAAAAATATAAATTTACGGTTTATCACACTTGAACGCCTTAAAGTGAACATGCTAATATCGCCCATATTACCCACTTGATCTCGGCCCTCCGGGTACAGGGGACCTTCTCAACAACACGTCAGCAGCGAGGTTATAAGAGACGGAAACATAGGCTCACAAGACAAGAAAAGGAAGTTTCCATGGCCGCATTGGAACGTCTTCTCTAAACAAGGTGGTCCGAGCGAGGTAGCGCAGTGGTAACACAGTGGTCTCGCATTCTGAAGAGCACGGGTTCGATCCCCGGCTACGGCCATCCTGATTTAGACTTTCCATAGTTTCCCGAAATCGCTCCAGGCGAATGTTTAGATGATATCTTAACATAGGTCATAGCCGACTCCTCTCCTAGTCCTTGTCCGTGTGCAAATTTGTGTGTGTTTCCATATTTAAAAACGTAAAAATAAAAAATTAAAAAATAAACAAGCTGCCAAGAGCGATAAATATTGCTTCTGGCTAGGTCAGATTTGGCTTACTGTTTGGCAGTACTGAATTACTATTGCGCCAGATAATAGTTAATGTATTTTGCAATATCTAAGTTCAGAAACACAAACGTTGAGATTTTAGTAGTTGATACACATAAATAACCAATATTTTGTTGTCTAACATAGAATAACATAGTTAAAAGAGGAATTCGCAAGTTTGTTAGTTAACGAAATACGTGCAAGATATGGTGCTTCAAAGTTTAGAAAGATTTTTCAATGTAACGAAAAAATTTAGTTTCTTTCCTAAGTAACGTTCGTCTTTCAATATTCATATATGGGTAATAATATAAACAGTGGTAGGTGTCTCACGTCTAGACGTTCTGTCGAGCGACTATTTCGATGGCCATGACAAGGTTTATTTATATACGTCGTTTCTCAGGGTAAGAAAGCAGCTGAACGATATCGCCGACTTTGCTGCGATCGTTCACAAAATTTGTATTTCCCTTAACAACTGCTGTTACACTCTCACAAGAAACATTTCTGTCCAATGACACTAACAAGAGAAACTTTATTTCAACGCTGATGATTGAAATGGAAGCAAAGGGTATCGAGGTTAAGCAGGCAAAAGAAGTTGCTGATATCATGATAGTGAAAATTGCAATATCTAAGGCTGCTGATTTTGATAGTGTTACTATCACACGTGAAGACGTTGATCTATTAGTATTGCTGATTGCATTAGGATCTTCTAAAAACAACGTTTATTTCCAAAAGAGTGGAAGAGGTATTGCCTCAAGTATTTTGTTCGTCAGCTTCTTGCAAATACAGCAATCATGATATGCTTTTCCTTCATGCAGCAAGCGGGTGAGACACTACATCGAACCCATTTGGTCAAGGGGAGAAGAAAGTTTTCACTATTTATGAGAAAAACAGTTCTCCGTCTGACATTGTTAGTGTTTTCCAAGATGACGCAGCAACACCACGCCATATTTTGGCAGCAGGGGAATAATTTCTTGTGATACTGTACGGTGGAAACATGGACACAGATACTCTGGGCGATCTTCGCTACCTAACATTTTCCAACTTCGTGGCAAAATCTAATTTCCACCTTGCCAGATTAACCCCTGCACGAAACGCTTCTCGGTACCATTCTTTCCGTACCTATCTGCAAGTGCAAACGTGGCTGGGCTACGAAAAATTACCGACAGTTTGGGGTTGGACTATAACGAAACGAGGGCTGATCCCCAGAACAACGACCATGGATGCAGCTCCAGAAAAGTTGCTGCACATGATACAATGCAAGTACACGAAAGGCCTGCAGCTGCAAAAATCTGGACTCCGCTGCTCAGCCATCTGCAAGAACTGTGCAGGAAATGCTTGTGAGAATTCGCCTGAAACCGACCTCAACTACGAAGATACAGACATTGAGTGTGACAACAGGAAGGACGTCATCGATGACGTCATTGCTCAGGAGAAAGAGGAATTACTGAGAGATGACGCCGACTTGCCATCGGGATCAAAGAGGTCAAGGCTTATTAATGGCTAATGTTTAATAATTGAATTATTTTCTACTTAGTTAAAAGGCCTATATCCGCATATTATTACATGTAATATAAAATATGTTTTTTTAAATCGAAAATCGTGTTCTGTGTTCTGAAATGAACTTAACATTAAGGGTTAATGCTACTGAACGTTATTAATGGAGATATTTTGAAAAATGTAAGGCACTAAGGAAAAAAACTGAATTTTTTGCTGTTTACAGATATTTTAAATATTTTTTCATAACTTTGAAGCGCTATATATCGGCACATATTTGGTTTGAAAAAAAAAAACATTTAATCAGTGACAATTGTAGGAAATTAGGAAATTTAATGCTGTTTAATTTTTGTTATGAAGTGTTATCAGCTAGAATGCGTAGTTTGGTAGTTATAAGTAAGGAACTAAAATAAGTTCAACAATTTCGAAGTTTGTGGGCGGCCCTGCAGCTCGCGCAGTGTTCTGAAATTGGAAAACTTGGATTCTTCACCACAGAATACTCACATACACCACGTTGAAATGTCATTAACTTCGGACTTTTTTCCAGATAGAATGTGCCAGGTAACAGGACTATAAGTAGAAATGTGTTTACTGTTTTTACTGCGCTTAGTTATAGTTGGCTGTTAATAAGGCCGTAGTCACACTGGATACAGAACTACTTCACTTAAACATGTTCAGTTGTATGGAGCGGTTATACGAGCTACGAACGAGTTCAGATCGCAGCCTCTTTTCGTTCAAAGTAAACTGGTTTGATATGTACTTTTGAATGACATATCTTCGATGCTTCACTCCCATTTGCTGCTAGAAGTAACAATCTGTGTAACAAATATAGCAGATTTTGGGGTACGACATTTTGTACTAGTTAAATTTAATTAACTTTAAGGTGTGAAATAATTGTATACACTTAAAACACATAGCAGCATTGCAGTAAGATGCAATATCATAATTAAAAAGTCACGAATGTTGAGTGTTTAGCTGTAAACACTATTAAACATGGCTGCCGGATGTATTTAACTGAACAGGTTTAAGACCTCTAGTGTGACCGTGGCGTAAGAGCATTTTTGATTCAAACAGAAACTGAAGGCGGTTTTACTGTATTCTGGCACAACAGTAATAAAAATACTTGACATAGATTAATAAGAGAGAGAGAGAAGTAGTTCTTTTATAATTGCACATTTTTGAACTGGAAATTAAATCAGAAGAATACATTCAAGCAAGCCCTAGACTAGAACTTGAGCTGGAAAATTCTACTTCCTAGTTACAGACGTCCGTGCGTGCGTGCATACGCCGCACGGCACATGATTGATTGCTCGGTAATTTGCGGCTCTAATACCGATTTTTTTTTTTAACTGTGTCACTCCGTCACGCGTTCCTCCGCCACTCACCAACCCCCCTTCCCTTCCTCGAACCCTCCCACCGCCACAATTTACCCCCTTTCGCGCCACCCGCCGCGAGCACCCTGACAATTTCCAAAAATACTGCTCTCTTTCGTGCGGCATTTGGCTGGCGGGGCACATTCGTGGGAAGAATAGTGGAGGGGGTGGCGGCTGCCGTGCTCAGTGCTAGAGTGGTTCAAGTCCTGCGTACCGCCTTGGAGGTCCACGTTTTGGCATTATTTTATCTTTGCTTTTATTCGGATATACGTCTCGTGGACAGCGAGTTCGTTACAGATGGTTAGACACTACTGTAATCAAGTATAAAAACTGCAAGGAAATCGTCAACGACTATTCTTAAAGTCTAAAGACGGTCAGGTTGGAAAACCCACAAATGCCATGTAAATTAGGTAGTACTACGGGCGACCAGGTTAGCCCAACGGCATGGTTATCTACCGTGACTGGTCTGGGTTGGATTCGTAGTGGTGGTGGTTGCCTATATGCTGGGCAGGCCTAGGGAGGACCCTTCCTCTGCGAAAGGCCGACGAGCTGGCTGCGAAAGTGTCCGGGAACAGGCCCGGTGAGTCTGTTAGGGGTAAGATGGGCCCCGACTCAAACCAAGAGGTGACTGAGCTGAGGATCTCAGTCGGGTGGCAGGTAAGTGGGCGAGAACCAGGGATTGGTGGCCCTTGGCTCTCTCGCTAGCGTCTGTCTTCCTTTGGAAGGTGGTATGAAGGCGCAGTTCAGTGTTCCGTTAAAAGGTTCGGGCGGTTCCAACTGACTGTTAGCTAAAGTCCACTGCGTGGCAGAGCGTGATGTCTCCTCTCGCCCATGGGAGCCGGGCGCCGGGATGGCCCAGGCTAAGAGGCACCGTTAACAAAGAAATCCACAGATAACTGTGAGTAACATTGTATGTATATTTTGTTTCAACTATTATTACGATTTTTTTTTTTTTTTAAGATTAAACGAGAGCAAATATAAAAAATCTGTTAGGCAGTTTTGTTTAAAATGTTTATTTATTTTTCGTGATTGCTAATTTTATTTTTAAAACAAGAATTTACACGGTTTCGACTTAAAAGTCAACTACCAGAATTTCGTTAAGTACATAATTAGCTAAAACTTGAAAAAAAAAAAAAAACCAGCCAAATTGGAGAAAACGATTTTAAACAGATCTGCTGGACAGATTTCTTATATCTGCTCTCGTTTAGGACTAAAAAATTAATAGGCCTATAGCTGAAAAAAAAGTAGAAACTAGAGAGCATGGCCCTAAGGAAAAAACCCATTGTTCGCCTGGTGCGATTTCAGAAAACCCTGAAATACCGAAATCAGGATAGCCGGAGTCAGGGATTGAACCCGGATCCTCACGACTGCGAGTGCAAGGTTTTACTGATGCACCACCTTGCTCGGTATTATTTTAACATAAAGCTGAATGTTCAACTGAAAACATAACAGTAAGTATAGAAAATTTGGCGTGTGCACACAAAAACGGAACTCTATTAGAGCGTTTATATTAAAATTCCTTACTTGAGTAAACTCGGACCGGAGCCAACATGGAACGAACATTACGTTAGTTTATGGTAAAATTTAAACTCGAGATTGCCATGAAAGTAAGGGAATGAACCCTAACTGAGGATCATGTACATACATATTTTCACCAAACAATAAACCAAGTAACAAATTACTGTCAAAAACAAAGAAACTAATATATACGTATTATATTTCGGTTGGGATTTATCCGAAAGAATATTTATTTGAAATTATATCACACTTCCAGTTTTTAGAAAATTAACTAGTCTTGCTTTGCTAGCTCAATGCCTCTTACATATTGCCAAAATCTATTTAATGTGGCGACCGCTTCGTCTTTGTTCTGTTCAGCATGATGTGTGTTAAAATAAAACATTTGAATCCAGATTCTACACTGCAGCCTACGTTGGAGACTGTTAACGTTTCAGTCCGGCTTCGTCAGTCCACTCCAAGTTAAATGCGGACTGGAATATTACTATAAACGTACTATCTGTTTCGAACTTAATGATTAAAACTGCTCAATACAGGTCGTGTGGATGAAAGAAACTCTCATATAGCATATTATATGACATAGAACATAAAGGAGATTGTTATATGCTATATCTTATGCGGACCGGGTAGCAGCCAATCAGTGCAATGAATTTACTAAATATCCGCCATGTTATTGGTCTGCAGACAATTACGGAATGTCTGACGTGTATCACCTGATAAGTAGGGCCACGATTTTGTCGCGAAAAGATTTTTGCCCCACTCTGTTTCAGTGACTCACGTGCACAACGGTAGCTTTGCGTCATGGTTATTTGCAGCGTGTCTTTGTTCAGATACGTTTCTCATTTGACTGCACCAATCAGAATAAGATTATTGTGACTCCGCACGTCTGCCATTTGCCAAGGCAAGTGAATGTAAAATCATCCAATCACAGACGATGTAGCAGAGCTGCAGGTGTGCACATGACGCATCGAAACCAAATGTTGCAAAAATCTTTTCGCCATAAAATCGTGGCTCTACTAATCATACATGTTGCGAGAAACGACAGTTTTTTCAAGGGTATATTGGTTCAAAAACTTTCGCGATATACCATCATCTCTATATATGGTGCCACATTGTCTTACTCTGATTAGTGCAGTAAAATGAGACACGTGTCTGAACAAAGACACTCTGCAAATAACAATGAAGCATAGCTGCAGATGTGCTCGTAAGTTGGGACAGGAATTTTTGGTGAGAATATTTTTGCCCCACTTTGTTTCAGTGCCTTACGTGCACACTTGCAGCTCAACTTCAGGGCTATTGACAAGAGTCTTTTGTGCCGAGTTGTTATTTATTTGACTGTGCCAATCAGTACGCGGATAACTACGACGCATCACGTCTGTGATTTGCGGGTTTAAACTCCACGCGCTGGGTGTTACGGTATCCAATCACTGACCACAAAATCAAGATACAGGTGCGCACGTAAGCACTGAAACAAAGTGCTGCAAAAATCTTTTCGCGAAATATCCTATATCTACTCGTAAAGCATTAAAACAAAATGGTGCAAAAAATTTTCACAACAAAATCGTGACTCTAACAATCGGCAGAGACAGTAGAAAATCGCGGGAAAAGTCGACTGCCTGCTAGGCTCCAATGTACTGTGTATCAACACTGAAGGTTGTGTATTGTAGAGCCACGATTTTATGGCGAAAAGATTTTTGCAACATTTGGTTTCGATGCGTCATGTGCACACCTGCAGCTCTGCTACATCGTCTGTGATTGGATGATTTTACTGTCACTGGTCTTGTCAAATTATAGACGTACAGACTCACAATAATCTTATTCTGATTGGTGCAGTCAAATGAGAAACGTGTCTGAATAAAGACACGCTGCCAATAACCTTGAAACAGAACTGCCGATGTGCACGTGAGTCACTGAAACAAAGTGGGGCAAAAATCTTTTCGCGACAAAATCGTGGCCCTA